>JACXSJ010000738.1:41762-177191 GCA_014851325.1 Pentalonia nigronervosa
ACCCCCTCAAAAAAAAAAAAAAAAATAATAACACACATTCTTGTATAGAACAATTCATTGTACTCATTTGTAAAGGGGTAATGTTAACATTACTAAAGTTCGTCTGTAGTTTTTTTATGGAAAAAAGGTTAGAGGGATACGTGTAATTTCTTAGTCATAGCTATCGGTATGCATTTTTTTGATACTCAATATGTTATTCGAATTGTACGTGACTGTATCAATGCATATAGGAAATATTATAATTGAATAATTTTTTACTCATCAATTCTATCTAATAATATTGTATTATACCTATCATTTATTACGATGTTTATTTACGGAATATTTTGGACTTATAATTTGAAAAGAAGTGTTGAGGGAGGAGAGTACATTTATGGCAACAGGACGTCATTAGATACCTAGTGTTATACAGAATATTTTATTTTCTTTATTATAATAATAACTTGTTTTGCTACTGTAGGCCACAAAATACTTAATCTGTAGAATATTTTCTATTTAATGAGTGTCGATTAATAATCTCATTCCTGGTAAACAATTAAGTAACTTATTTCTCTTTTTATAAATTGATTATCGTTATTTATTTTAATTCACTGAAATGTTCAGCCATTTACTCATATATAATTTATTCAACTATTATTCTGAGCATTGATAAATTATAATTATAATTTGTATAATATATATTGTAAATATTTGTATAATAACTAAAAACTATTTATTTTCAGTTATGGTCAAATTTTGTTATGTCTGACTTAAAATTAATTCTCATATACTATATATTTTAAATAATAAATCAAGGAATTTATACTTATGAATTTCTTACAAAATTAACTGTTCGTTTGTAACCAATTAAAATAGTTTTATTAGTTAAATCATAATTTTATTGTGACCAATAAAATATGTTATAGCCTATAGAAGTAATTAAAAAGTTATTAAATATTTTTTTTAAGTTTAATTTGTTTGTTTACCTAATGATATATTATCATTGTTTAATGGATTTTATTTAATTTTTATGTTAAAGTAATCACTGAAAATATTAAAATCAGATTAAAAGTAACTTCTTACTGATTATAATTTTAAATACGTATTTAAAAAAAACCGGTGAATTCACTCTCCTGTATAGTAGATTTTGAATGCACCTCATCAATGACGTTACAGTCAGTAGGTTACTGTATTGGATATAGTTGCAAACAGCTCAATTTTTTTTCGGGGAGGGGTTTAGGTCCCCATGATATTGATTTAAAAAAACATGGGGCGTAATCATCCAACTACCGAATTATTGTTATCGATATATAAATATTATGTAATACATGTATGTAATTTGTATACAAATTATTGTTGTCATAATTTATATTTAATATTTATTTTATATCTATTAAGCAGAGTAGCTGATCAATACATATAGGTATATATGTAGTAAACTATTACATGGTTAGGAGTTAGGACGGTTATATATGTTACATAATAATGTTCATATTTTTCTCTTACCACATTTTCTATTGAAAAAATTTATCGTCTGTATTTTATTATCTATCAGAAATACTGTAAGTATCTACCACAATAACAAAATTTAAAATATTTTTTTTTTATGATTTTTATTGGGTTTAATTTTAAAGTTATAAAAAATAATTATATTTACCAAGTAAGTTAACTTGATAAGGACTTTTCTTTCAAAGTCTCACTTCCTTCCCTACTTTCATAATAGTAATGGATGTATTACATTTGAATTTAACGATAAATCATTGTATATTTATGTAGGCATTAACGAAATACGATTTTAAACGGAAATAGTAGCCAATAGGTAGTAAAATGTTAAACTATTTTTACATAAAATATCACATATCTTATACAATATTATATATCATTATTAATTATTATAAATCAATACTGGTGTACTTTGAAACAGTGTGAATAGAATGGTATAAAAAGCTTAAAATTAGTCTTAAGTATTTTGAATACTGTATTGTGTTTAAAAAATAAGAACATACATAAAAAAGCACCACAATGAATATTGTTTGAATTACAATAAATAACTAAAATTGTTGAGGAAAATTCGCTATTTTTTGTTTTATTATCTAATTTTATAAAAATTTGAATATTTTAAAAAAGCTTTAATGTCAAAATTAAGAAACATTTAACTTAAAATATTAAATCATGAAAATGATTTAGAGAATTTTTAACATCAAACGTTTAAAAAAAATTTGAGTGTATTTGCATAATTGCTTAACTGATGTAAAAATCACTAATGAAAAGTCTTGTACCTTTTAACATTTTTAAAATTTTTGGCTTTAAAAATATGTCTTTAACATAAATTAAAAATCAAGCATCTACGTTTTTTTTTTTTGAAATAGAACAAAAAACCCAAAATTGTTTTTGTTGAAAACTGGTATTGCGTAAATATTCTTGTTTTTTCTCAATTATTTTGAAAAGTAGAAAATTAGTTCATTAGATACAATTTGTTACCAAAAATCACCCTCAAAATTGAAGATTTAACTGTTTAAAGCATTTTTTTTTTGTTTCAAAACGCGGTGGTAGAAAAAAATCTTATCATTGTAAAACTAATAGGTACATTCATTGCTCGGTTCAGAATCTAAAACACAATTAAACTCGTTCAATTGGTTATTCATTACTTATTCGTTATAGTTCAATATTATAATATTTATTTAATACGTTTATAGTTTGATATACTTATGATTTCCATATTATTCTTAGTTAGTTATTAAAGTAAAAAATTTAGATCGGTTTAACAACAATTGTTACATAATAATACCGGCAACAACGAGTAATGCTATTTTCAATTCAATATTATAATAGCCGTTCATTGAAAACACGCATTTGTGATTTTCCAAAGTCACTCTTGTTACAATTGTATATATAATTATAACTAACCTATACTACTTCGTGTATATAATGATAGTCGATAGGTCAGTATATGACGGTGTGCAAACAACGGTTGGTGATGGCGGTACACTATAGTGGAAAGGGTGAAACAGCAGTTCATATTTTGCATAATATAATATAGCGATACATTATCTCTATTGCATTTATCTTTTTTTTTCCTTATTATGATGCATCTATGTACAAATATCAATTGTCGTTCGCCAATATATTATACCATTGCTAATTTATGCATTATTACATTATATCATAATCGTCCGTGGTACCCAACAGCTATATAATATTATATTTGTATTCGTTTTCAATATCGATATTTTAAAATTATATTGTGTAAATAAATAATAGTAGGTATAAAAAAATTCGTCAAAACTTCTGAATTCTTTTTTTTTTTTAATTCACTGATTTTAAGTAGGTTTTGCATTAGGTAATATTATAATTTGAGTAACTTTTTAGTTTTCTACAGCTGGTATTATGCCAATTAAGTATTTATTCTGTTCTTCTGTAAATAGTATACTAGTATGTTTACTTGTTATAATATAATTTGTATTTTATAGTTGGTGCAAATAGTGTTTAAATAATTTATATATTTGTACAGTTTTAAATGTAATGGTATTAAATAGGCATTGTACTTATTACAATATAAAAAATATATATAGATTAATAATTTAAACATTATAAGCAATTATTTTTTGTGATCTTTTAATAACTATTTATGATTGATTGTGATTGATCTACAAAAGTTTTAATTAGGTACATTTGTCTTGTATATCCCTAAAGTCTAACATTTTATTTGTTTTATTTTGAATTACGTTTAATAAACGAAAAACGTACGATGATAAATTTGATTTCACTTGAGTAAGTAGTTGATTTTGAACAAAATGTAAGTTAAGTGGCTTTTATAAAATAAGTAATTTTAATGTAAAGTTTTTTTTTTGTTAAAATCATTTTTTTTTTATTTATGAATAGTCAATTTAACTGATAAAATCCTTATTTAACTAATTAACAAATAAGTAGTAACCTATTGTAATAACTGTTATAGCTTAGATACTTGCCTACTAAAAGCAATTTTTCATTTTATTATTATTATTCATCTTATTTAATATCTTGGATTGAAGTATTAAATGTTCAAAACATTAATTTCTGTTTAATGGATTTGTTGAAGTGTAAATATGTAACAAAGATTTAATTTGGATTTCCTATAATACCTACTAATAATTACTAAGTCTTTCATAATATCCTCCAAAATTTCTAATAATGTTAAACTTTCTTCTCATTAAAAAAAAAATATCTTGATATGTATGTAGTAGTTGACATAATTCTTTTGATGAATGTCTGTGCAACGTGTACTGGGATCTGCCCGGCGCCTCCACCAAATATGCAACGTGGTCGGGGGAACCTTGTCACGATATTAGTTATCCAGGGAAGGATTTCTATTCCTTATGGATAAGATTTCCGTAGCTGGGGGTTAGAGCACTTATAAATGAGGTATTTATCAATAAAAGATACGTTTGGTTTTTATATCTCGTATAATTATTATATATTAGAATGTATTTTACTTATCTTTAAGATGGCTGTTGTGTGTAAGTATAGGCGAGTTCGCTCCTGTCGGTGGTGTCTGTCGAACTAACTATATTATACATTGTGTGTGCTGGCCATAGGCCTTACAATTATGTGTGTGTATTAATGTTATTGTATTGGTCAGCAGTTGTACATAATGCAGAATTTATATGTAATATATAAAGGTGTCATGTAACATATTTATATTGTTACATCTGTATAATGTAATTAATGATAGTAAATACATGTATTTTAATTACCACTGTCATCTTAGAAGTTTTTTTTAAATAGAGATATATAACGTATTTTTCCTCCTTCTTTGAACTTGCGTTTTAATATTATAAAATAATGTCTTTGGATTATTATCTTTGTTTTGTTTATATCAATAAATGGTACTAAATAACTTAGGCAGTTATTTTTATTCGATTTTGTAATATTGTACCGTTCTAGTTTTTTTAAAATTTTTTTTTGTTTTTAATAAAGATATAATATAATATATTAAATAAAATAGTTAAAAAAATTTACTTTAATTGTATCAATAATAACTCAGAAAACCATCTATGATTTAACCATTATATAGTTGGATATATTAATGAAGTTTGATTTTTTTTAATAGTACCTTCTGTAAGAGACTTAAATTAAAATACCTATTTAATCATGAAAAATCATGTGTGTTATAAAGTCAGTAGAGCATGATATTAATTATCTGTGCCTGATGGGACATAAGTGAAAAGAATATTACTTGAAATACATCACAGTTTAGTAAAAACATATTTAAAAGGTTTATAACTTAAATCACTATTTTTCTTATCGCGTCAATTATAAAACATTAATAAATATGTATTTATATATAGTGTATATAAATGTTTAATAGTCTTTTTAGGTTTATTGTTTTTTGTTTTCTACGCTGTTGTTATACCTATATATGTATGTATATACATATACGTGCAGGGCGTAACTTATGCCGCGCGGCCGTCGTATATTATTGATTTTTTCTCTTGTGAATCCTTCCGCGACTAAAGTGACGTTATTATTTAAGTATAAAACTGTAAATAAGCTCAAGAAAAAAAAATGACAGTGATAAAAGGGCCAACTTTTCTTGAATATATCGCTGTATATATTTAATCTCCCTATGCGTGAGTCGACCGCTATTCCAGAGAATATTCACCGATCGTTATTTCCATGCATATAAGAAACAAGGCAGACCAGTCGTGGAAGCTCGTCCGGCAGAACAGTTTAAAACGTTTAAATAAAAATGACGTACATATTCTCATCATCCGTCAGAAGGGGTGTGTTCGGTTGTGTATTGAGCAAACATAGCAAAACACTTATTGAAAAGGGGATGAAAGTAAATTAAAATACAATTTGAATATCGTTCATGTTTGAAAGACCTGAAATTATAATGCATATAACGTTTAAACATTGTTTTTCATTATTCATGCATAGATATATAATATAATAAAATGGTCAATTGTAAGAAATGTATTGTGTATCTACATAAAAAAAATATTGTGTACAACGACGTGTTAAAATGAAAACCTGCTTTCTGCCTACTGAAATATTAAATAATAAATCCGTTAACGAATAAAAGGACAGTTAGATATTTTGAAACTTGCATTCAAGCAAAAAATAAAATATATATTATATTATAGTCTTATTAAATAAAATCTTTTTTTTATTATCTTTTAAAATTAAATTATATTCTATTAATAGTTTTGGTTTATATTCTGTATCATTTTAATTTTAATATGTTTGAATTTTAAATTTTCAATTTATTTTAGATCAAAGAATCTATTGGTTTTGTTTTTGGTATGCCACTGAATTAAATATTGAATTGTTTTTTTTTTTCATAAATTAAAGATCTCAATATGATCACATTATAATAAGCGTATCTTTACAGAATCAAACAAGTTATAATTAATTGTAAGGACATCGAAGATTGGAAATAAGAAAAAAACATATTACGTATTTACAGTAATACCTAACCTACTCTGTATTCTATTTTACAGAAAATGTTATTGTGATTTAAGTGGTAAACAATGTACGGTTTACAGATTTTTGCTAACGACGGTCAGCATTTTATTGTTAATAATACAAGAATAAATAAATACAAATGTATTTAGATATTCTGTCCGTTTTAAAATATAAACATTATTTTTTAATAAACATAAAGAATGTGTTATATTAAATATAAATAAATTATTTAAAATGTCAAAATGCACAAAACCTAAGTACTTATCAAAAACAACTTCATTATTATGGATTTATTTTAGGGAATAATACACGCTATTTGTAGTACATACCTACTTGTAATCAAACTATTTTAATACCTATATCAAATGTGTTATGTTCAGAGGATTCCTCCCCTGCTCCCTAGGCATTTAATTTGCTATTAATTAGTAGGCACTTTATCAGTTATAAATTATATACGAGTACCTACAAATATATAATTCTGAGCGTAAACAGTCTGTCAGCCTATTATTATTTATACATTACCATAAGAATATTTTATGATATTATTGTTATTAAAGTAATTTATTTTACTATTAGTTAAACAGTAAGCTGAATTAATTTTTTCAAAAATAATTTAAAATAATTTAAAGTATTTAAGTACCCATGAATAATATTTTTAAATTAAATAATAATTAAAATTGTAATTCTCCGTTAATGTCTAATTTCGACGCTCAACTTTTTTTTAAATTGTACTATAATAATAACTTATGAGAAATCTTAAATTAAATTTTCAAGGTTTTTGACCAAGCGAAAAATTGTTTATGCCTATAAATTGTTCAAAAAGAGTCAAAATATTTTAAAAATTGTATCATATATAAGGAGAATTGTCATATTGATATTTGGTAAAATTTGAAATATGGTTATTAATTTTTGAAAAACTAAATTGATTTTTATCGAAAACCAATTTTTTGGTTTTTCCCGATACTTTTGAAAATTATTAAGAATCTTACTTTTGACTCCTCAAAGTACCAACTAGATTCACTTTTCTACCAGAATAGATACTGATGCTAAAAATTGAAGCTTTTTAACTGCTTTCAAAGTTAATGACAGATATCACAAAAAAAAACACATATTATTGTAAGATCAATACATTCATTGCTTTGCTTAGAATCTAAAAAATATATATACAATTATTTTAATAGACATTTTAACTTCAAATTTGAATAAAATTTGATATTTATATGATGTACCTATAAAATTTTTAGTTATTTTGTTGTAATAATTCAAAAAATATTTTTCGCGAGAATTAAAACTTTTACGTATATTATTATATTTTATATACATTATTATTAAATTACATTTTCAAAGTATTTAGATTAATTTTGTGCTATTGTCTGTTTATACAATAAACCTATTCACACTGTTTTACGCGTTGACTCAAAAGTTAATAATAATAATAATATATACTATTTTAATTACTAAAAATAATAAATGCAATGTTAGCAAAAATTAATTCAACCTACGGTATTATTTATAGTAAAATAAATAACATATAATATCATAAAATATACTAAGTTATATAGGCTGTTATACCATACACTCCACGTCTACTTTACAACAAAGCAGTTACTTACTTTCCCCTCTTTTTAACATTCAATTTCTTATAATATTCAATATTAGATATTTGTCTTGAAAAAATATTAGGCGGGTATTAGTATAGTAGGTATCACATTATAATATGAATTATTCTCGAATTATTCTAATTTAAATAATTGATCGGACGTATTTGTATGAACTTCATTATATTAATAATTATAAAATTTATGACAATTATGACATAACGTAATAATGTTTTTAATAATAATAACTTTATTGCAATAATAAAACAAAACAAAATTATACATAAATTTACAATAGAATACAATATTGCAGCACTCCCTAAAAGCATAGCTTGTGTCGGGGAGCGAGTTCTTATCATTTAAGAATACATATTAAAAAACAATTCTTTGTTCATAATAATAATAATAATAATATATAAGTAATAGATAATACATTTTTTTTTTTTTTATTAATGTTTAATCTTTCTTTAAATTCATTATCTTAGATAAGTTTAAGTATTTCAAATATGTTTTAAATGATTTTAAATTATTAAAATGATTAATATTAATATTTAACAAACGACATAAATCAAAATCAGTATACAAAATACTTTTTGTCTAAAAACTATGACAATTCAGTAAACTTATATTAACTTATTTAACTTATATTAAACTTATATTTAATTTGTATTTTTAACATTCTGCTTATATCTAGTATTATAATCATGATCAGCTACAGGAATTATATCTCTATGTTTATATAAATCCACTAGTACAGCAAGGTTATAAATAATCTTAAAATTTTTTACATTAAGTTTTTCATAAATTATAATAGAGCAAGTTTTTCATTCTTCGTCGATATTTAACATTATACACGTTTCTAATTCAATAAAGTAATGATTACAATTATCTTTGACGCTGCTTGCAAGTCGATAGCAGAATAAACATCCCTTTCGTGAGTAACGAAAATATAATATTATGTTGTGCAACGATACAGTAATAATATTGGCAAACCACAAAACCGTCATTGGACAAGCTGAATTTTGAACTCTATTAGGAAAAAAAGCAATAATGAAATCGTTTCTGTATCGCGGAGAATAATATACATAAATACGTGTTTAGATCGCACAATTTCTTTGTATATAACTATATACTTCTTTTATATAAAAACGCAAACATGTAATCGGCGAATATTTTAAAATTAAAATCCGTGCTGGTATCCGATTGCATCACGTGTCGCGGATGTATATAGGTAAAAACAAAGAAGCTTGATTATCATAAATTTGGGTTTCCAGAAATCCGAAATTATTTCATGAGTGTGTTTGTATTAGAAGCCGACCTACGGTAGGTAACGACTGTTGGAATAAAAAATAAACCGGTTTGCGTAATAATAATAAAAACGCATGCCCCCATTGATTATTTGGCCTCAAACGAATTCACCTGCCTAATACACATGCAAAACCTGGGTGTTTTATAGTTATATACGATTTTTTTCGGCGAAATATGTGAAGCATGTATGAATGTAGTTTGCATTCGATTTCTAATATAATATGTATTTTGATTTTTTTATTTATACATATTTAGTACCTATAATATTATTATTATGTTTAGAAGACTTGATTTTTATATGTTACACATTTTAGGGATTTATATTTTAATTATTATTATTGGGTAGTGTATAGTTGAGTAGGAAGGATGATGCTTTATATATAACGCTGACAAAAGGTTAACGCCTGTTAGTAAAGAAATAATAAAAACTCTACAATGATGATGGCATTGGCCTTGAACAGGACGACTAGGAGAGTTTGAAAATATCCATCAGCGATGGCACACACGGTTGTTACGATAAAATACGTAATAGTCCACTCGAAAACAACTTACTGATGCTGCGCACAGTCGAGGTCATCGTCAAGACGGATTATTACTAATTTTTTTTGTTTGTTTTTGTTGGCCGACCGGTGGGGGTAAAATAATATAGTTTCTAAGATAACTTATCAATTATTTTTTTTTTTGTTAAGAAATTAACGGTTTATACACAGGTTAGACTTAGGTGTACAATATTAATTGTATATTTGTATGTGATATTAGTAGTTGATATATGTATTATTTATTTTTGGATATTAGTTATTTCGAGTGTTTGCTAAGCGTGTTGTATGTCTAATCTTTGGATTGTGGTTTCTGATAGTAAATTAAGTACAGATAGTTGGTACTTTAGGGGTAAACAGTAAAAATACCTATTGCTTTTCAAAATACGCACAAGTGTAAAAATATAACTGAAAAACGGGAATATTTACGCAACACTAGTGTTTGACGAAAGTTATTTAGTTTTTATTTTATTTGAATACTTAAAACTTTATTTAAATATTTAAATTATTATTCTCTAGACAAGGTAGGATTTTCAAAATATTTTAGTTATTTTTGAGCAAATAGATATTTATAATGTTCAATTTTTTTTTTTTAGTTGTTTTTAATTTAAGTTGAAAAAATGTTTTTGAGTCAAAAAGTTTGAGAATCTAATAAACGTTTCTTGCAAGTTAGTTTATCTTACAGTAATAAAATTAATCGAAAATACATGTTCATGTTTTTTATTATAAGCGTTTGAAGTTCAAATTGTTACGAAATTCGTCGAAATCATAACAATTTGAAAATTATATTGTTATGAATTTTCATAACATTTTAAATTTTCTTACCTAGACACCTAAGACTTAAACATGTAATACAAGATTTCTCACTGTTCGGACTGTTTTCACTGTAAGATCCGTGAGTAATTGGGTACAAATAAAATATAATATTTAATACATATTATAATTTATAATATTTAACAAACCTCGGCGATGACGCGTCCTTGATGATTCGTAATTTCCGTTCTAATTAAATAAACTCGTGATTAACAGAATAATATTTTTTATTACAAGAAGAAGAGTAAATACAATTATTGTTTTACGTCACGTGATATATATATATATGTAATATATTTTGTAATATTATATTCGAATAAGTAGGTGATTGGAGTTGCATACTGCAAACAACAACGACCGCAGGGTATCGGTCCCTAGGAAATTGTTGATATGGGCTGTGTTTTATTTGTTTACAAAATCGTAAAAGTATTAAGGAGTTATGGAGGATTAATGATGGTAAGTAAAACGGCCAAATTTAGTTTGGCCTAGTTTCCAGCTATATTAAACAGTATACCAATGCATATGTCGCAAAAGTCTTGTATTTATAATATCCAATTCTATCTCTGTAGGTAGGTAGTGGTAATTCAATTAATTATTTATTAATATGGGTTTCTTGACCTACTTAAATATATAAGAAAAATACGATTTAATGTTAAAGTTAATAAAGTTTAAAAATAAACATTTTTTGTGGTTCAATTTTTGAAAATCCATGTTTTAATCTTATTTTATTTTTAAAATTTAGTTTAAATTTACCAATAACAAGTTAAGTTTTTGACATTTGTGAGAATAATTGTAAAATTTAATAATATTTTAATATTTTGTTACATACTAAAGTTTAAAACTACTAATTATTTTAGAATTATTATGATAGACTTAATTATTATAGGTATAACTTCAGGTTTTCAAAAAAACTAATTTTAAAATTGCATTTAAAGGTTTAGTAAAACAAATGCGATCAGTTTTAATTTTTAGCTAATAATTATATTATTCTCGTAAATATAAAAAAACTTAATAATTCTCTAAATCTGTAAATGATTATTCAATTGTAATCATTTTTTTTAATTGTTTAAAAAATAGCTTTTTCAAAAAACTTCAAAAATTAAATTGCATGAAAATATTTTTTGAAATGAATGTTACTAAATTTGATTTTTTTTATAGATTATTGTTAAAAAAAATGGCATTTTCTTTTAAAATACCGGAATTTTTAACTTTCAGGACTCGTTAAATACGATTCAATGTATATTTTACAACTTATAAAATTTTGAAAATACGTGGTGATTTTAACTCACATTTTGCAGTAGCATCGAGTATGTAATATGTCATCACTCATCAGTATCATATCGTTATATGATGACAAGCGGACTGAAATGTGGCTGACGTCTACATAGAAGACCATATCAAACGACGACGTCGTTAAACGGTAGTTTAGTGTGCGCGATATGCACGACTTAGAATTTACGGACATGCAGTATTATAATAGAATAATGTATATATAATATATAATATATTTATGATATATTATATTTCTAAACAATGTCGTCGTTGTCGTTTTTGAGGTGGGGGCGTCGTAGGGTTGTCGTCGTCGTACTCCTCCCGTTATATTTAATGTGATTTCATTGATCCGGCCTAGTGCATATTTGCTGACCCCTTTGATTTCTAAAAACTTTTTATATTTTCTTTACCGTCATCTTTAACCCAAGGAGTTTTATTTTATTTTTTGGTGACGTAAATCAACGTATTTCTTGTGCGATCTTGTACGTTTATAGGTAATTGATAATTGTTGTTATAACCTAAAGGTACAATTTCCGTTATTGCGGATATTTAGCTGTGAATCGTTGTCGAATCGATGTATTTTTCTTATGTCATAAAAATAGTACGTAGTATTCTATCGTAGTCGTTTGTTTTTTCACGTTGGGGGCACAGTGTAGTAATATTTATTATAGTTGAAATAAAGTGTGGGACTAAAATAAATCTTAAAAAAAGACCGTAAATAATTCATATTGATTAACCTTAAAAATTACAATTATAGGAAAACAATCGACTTCCTGTATTACAAGTCGTAACTGTTCAATTAAAAATTAGCACGGGGCTTGTGAGATCGGTGCATTCGATAAAATTATATATATATATTATACTTCATAGTTTCTGGTTCATGGCATTTCATCTATCATTGATACTATTCATTGTTCTTTGTTATTTATGAATTTGGATATCTCAATAATATTATTTCTTGATTATTATTGTTGTAGCCCGTACAAAGCGTACAGGACCTATTCAGCTATATATATTATACAGTATACATCAAAAATACAATGTACATGTTAAAAACAGCCCAATGATCAATAATTTTATTCAATTTTAATTTTCTAAATCTACTTAATTAACAACATCGTAAATTTGTTCTTACAATATCTCCCTTCATTATCTATTTAACTTGTCCCTTTCATCTGGTGTTTTTCCAATTTTTGAAAATTTAGTAGGTATAGTTTCTTCTATAAATATAAATGCTAATCTCTTCAATGTAATTAATTTATTCTCCTTGATTTTTAAATTATTCGAAGATCTATAGTGACTAAACAAATAACTTTTATTCTTAAATGTAATGACTAATGATTTATTCATTATTTACAAATAAAAAAAGTCCAATTCTATAGTATACTGATCAATTCTATGCTATAACTATAAATTTATAAGTAATAACGTAATCTTTTATTTTTATTAATAACGGTCATTATACACGATAACCATAACACGAAAAAAGACTTGTAAAAATAATAATATAATAAAAATATTTTTGATATCAATAAAAATAAGAAATTATCGTGACACTCCTGCATAAAGAGTAACAGCGTCTGCCACCCCCCTCCCTTTTGGCCTGAATCCAACCGGTCGTTCTCAACCGACCAGTTGGTAAGTCTATAGGCCAAGTTCTGAGTGCCATGATCATTTTGTATGTATATCTAAAATCTTTTGATTGTTTTTATAGTTATTTCTCATTTTATATAATGTACAGAGTGTGAAAAAGTAAGAACTATTTATAACATGCAATCCTCTTATATTCATGCATTACATAATTTTAAAATAATCAATGAGCAACTTAGTTTTCGAAGCTTGAAATCAACAATTACTTATTGTAATACTGATATTAGTCTTCACCACTCAATTTCTAAATTATGTTTTTGATAATAATCATTAAGTTGACATTATATTTACTGAATCGCCTAAAGGTACAGTTTTCTTGCAGCGTTTGGACGCGGTGTCTAGCGTTAACTACCGGTCCGGACCTAGTCAGTGTCTAGATGCCGCGTCATTGTCGCCGTGCCGTCCTACTGTTTGACGTTGCAGGGAAACCGTACCTTTAGGCCTTTGACGCTGTTAATCATATTATTTAAAAATAAACATTTCTTTTGGTAGGTATTTGTGTTACTCTTATCATAGCTTTCTTCATATTTGTCTGATCGTTCCCAATTTGTAAAATATTTAAAAGTATTATTCTTCTTCATTTCAACATACTAGTGGTATACTCCAGGGTTTTTGTTTGGCACCTTACCTTTTTCTAATTTACATTAATGATATTTCCGATGATCTTAAAATATCCTTATTGTTAAGAAGATTGTAATTTTTAGATGACGCTGATCTTTTTCAATATGATTTAAACGCACTCACAAAATGGTTTGACCAAGATAATCTTTCCCTCAGTAAGTGAAAAATTAATGTATTTCGATCATTCCCGTTCTAATATACTTTTTATATATTGCATAAATAATATGTCTTTAGAGCGGGTTCTCAATTTTAAAGACCTATTGAAATTGACAATTCACTTTGATAGCAAACTGAATGCAAACTCACATGCTCATTATTTAAAAAAAATCTCTTAAAAAGCTTGGTTTTATTAAATTTTCTGATGGAAATTTAAATAACTTCATCGAATTGTCTATATTGTTCTTTTATTAAGTATACTTTTGAATATTGTTCTACTATATGGTCTTCATACCTTTTAAATATCTAAAACATAGAATATTATTGGAAGCTGTATATACGTGCTCTCCAACTTTGGCTATTTTTGCAATCGACTTAATTCCTGGACTTGTGTAAGGATTGACTTAGGTAATTTATGCTTCTTATACAATATTTACATAATATTGATTGTCCTGTGTTTCTTTTTAATTCCTCAACACATCATTAGATCTAATGTCACATTTTAAATTCCTACCCAGTGAACTAGTTATGCGATGAAATGTCGGATTTACCGTACTATATATTTATCAAATAAATTTAACATAAAACGTTTCATTCATCAATCTTTATTTTCTTTTAAGCAGCATTTATATTCTTATTTATGAATGTACTATACACAACTACTCTTCTGTCTTTACTTATTGTGCAACATAATTAATTATGTTTCTTGTAAATTTTAATTTAAGTTAATTGTTAATATTTTATTGTGTATTCCTTCTACTTATATATATACAATCGTATACTGCTTGTAACTACTTAATACATTTCTTGAACCTATATGTAATGAGGCCTAAATATAGTTATTATTCATTTTACCTATTTTCTTCAAATAAATAAATAATTTTTGATATGTAGTTATGTTATAGGTTATAACACTTAACTGCAGGTACTTTTGTTTAATGACACTGAACTTAGCATATTTATTGAAGTCATCCAGTTATAGAATAATCTAAAAAACATATCATTTTTATTTTATTTCGTTCCTATTAATGTTCGTTATATACCTATGTTTTTCGACCGTATTATTTGTATCATAATTATAGGTAAAGGGAATATTGTGACAAAGATCATTGTGTCATAGTTTAATTTAAGTTATAGTACCTAAAGGTTTGTTGTAAAAAAGTTATTAAAAAAATATTTTATGTTTTTCTTAGGCTATGACCACTAATTAAAATCATGATTTTTTTTCACGCAGTAGAAGTTTTTATTATTTTATATGCGGTTATTTTGCATTGTATACATATATTTTCCTCTGTATACTACTAGTAGTCTAGGTGTATATCAAATATTTTTTTTGTCACGTTTATAAACCACTAATTGTCTATTATTCGTGTACCTATTTCTGTATAATAGGTCGAATTAATTGACCCGTTATATAATTATATTTTATTTAAAAATGATCGATAATATAAAAAACTCATCCAGTTTACATCTACAGAAGCATATAAAATATATGCAAAACAAGGTGTGGATTTTACGGGGCCTTACTTCTCAAAAACTACTTGGTCTATATATATAAAAAAATTGAAAGAAGAAAATTTATCAATATTGTAGGTAGTTAATATAAATAGTTTTATTCAAATTGATTTTAAAAATATTTAACTTGTTATACATTTCTAAAAGTTGAAAGTCAGAAATAGTTTTTTGTTTTTTTTTAGGACGTTTTAAAAACTGATAATATTGTATTAAGAAATTGGAAGTTATAGTTGTAAACAATTGTTTATTAGTAATTAAATTCGATTTTAAGGTTGATTACAAAAAGTTCACAGAAAATCACATTATATACCTAATCTTATTTTTATAATTGTTTATAAGTGTTAAGTAGAAAGTACTGCTTGAAATTATTTTTTTTTAATCTGTGAAACGTGTGAAAAATTAGCAAAGAACAAAATTATAATTTTTTTTTTAAATTTATAGTAAAAAATTGATTTTAAGTTAATTTATATACTGAAAAATATTTATATTATGTTTTAATAATTATTCAAAAGTTCATAATTGACTTATGTGATACTTATTATCCCATTTAAAAAAAAATTACTACAACTTATCTGTATAATTTATGTTTTGATTTATTGAACAGCACGAGCGGACATGATGACCGACATTGGACCAGACTCGACATGGATCACCAAACCACCAGAGGCTGGTATTGCGGTCCGCAGTAAGCCTTACACGTTACAATGTCACTCAACCCTACCAAATGCCACATATCTATGGATGTATAACAATCGAACTTTGGATCTAGTCAACGACTCGCGTCGTCAGATTCTTCCCAATGGCTCACTGTTTTTCAAAACCGTAAGCTATCCATTTTTTTTTTTATTCAGGGGAGTATCGGGCTTGATGAGTGATTTAGTTTCTAGAAATTCATTTGCCTTCTGATGATTTATATATTTCCTAAATGTGTTTGTAAACACTAAAAAATAATAAAATATATGTAATTAGTTTTATATAATCTATTGTATTGATAGCCGTGCCAACATTACAATATGTATCAATCGGACAGATGACATAAGTAGTGTTTGAGTTTGTACTTCACGATGTATATTATTCGTATTCAATATCAGAATGTATTCATAGATTATAATATATAGAACTATGTACAGGATGATTCACCAAGAATGATCACTCACGCTGTTTCCTTAAATAATTTATTCACATTCTGATCTTTGGAAAATAAAGTCCTTAAGTACTTTAATTAAAAATTCTAAAAATTAAAATTTGAATGAATTCATTATTAAAAAAAAACGTATGTACATACTTGGTGAATATCTTTGACACTGTATATAATTTATAGATTAATTTATTCCCATTATATAATATTAAAGGGTAGGTGTTTACTGAAGACACTGGTACACTTTACTGCCAAAAATATATTGTTTAATGATTAATAATATATTAATATATAATAATAATAACTATACCTTAGTATCTAAGTAGGTATCTGACACATAAATGCATAATACAAATAATAAATAATACGTGTACACTGTACAATCATTACAATGCAATTTACTTTGTATGGCTGAATACAATTGGCCACTTCACTTTGTTGATACCAAATCAATGATAAGTCGTGGCAAACGAACCCTAAACACTCCGAACAATAGCAAAAATATCAAAAAAAAATCAATATACTAACATATAAATAATACAACATGCAAATAAAATATTTGTTAAATTTTTTCCAAAATTAATAATCGTTGATGTTTTCGTAATATTATATTATAGGTACACATTTTAATGTGTCAACAAATAATAAAGTATTGACAAATAACAATTCTCATTTAATTTTATCATTAAGGAAAATTAGCAATTTTAACGGAAAAAAATCTGATCTGAGAAATGACATAATTTAAATTTATTGTGTGGTAACTAAATCAATTTACCCATTTCTCACCCTTAAACTAAAGTAGAAAAACATTGAGGGACGACGCTTAAGCCTAATTAGTAATTATTACTGAAGTACTCAACATGCAATTGTCATAGATTGTTCATAGTTTTCATAATGTGGGATAAAAATCCCATCATTGATTTATTTTCGAGATTATTAACAATACATATAAATATTATTATTTATGTTCATAAATCATAAGTAATTTTTTACAAATACACATAATTATGCATTTAATAATTTATTTTACTTAATTCAATTTTTTTTTGCACCTTGCCTAGAAAGTTATTAGCCCAGAGAAAAAAATTGTATTCGTGGTATGAAGGCTTAATCGTAATAGTTAATTCTTCCTCTTCAAACATAATATACATATGTTCTTGCGTGGTAAAAATTATACTGTTACATACCAAAATGATTTATAATACTTGTGTATGTATATTAAAATTATACATTTATACGATTATGAATTTTTGACTTTTGTATAGGTGCTTATATACATGTGAATGTTTTTTCTCAAAACTTATGAATATACCGAACGATTATTTTCATTGTATAAATTATTATGAATTGAATAAGTACCAAGTTATAAATAGAGCTTTATATACTACAAAACTACAAACTATTATCTATGGAGTGGCACAAATGCTATCGTTATACGTAGATTAAGTGCATAAAATCTCTAGAATGCTCCTGGCTGATGCTTTTTTATTTTTAAAATATTGAAGTTATTAAATTCCCGCGATAGGTACCTATGCCATAATATGTCAGTGGCGTACAAAAATGGGGGGAGTTGGTATAAACCTCCTGCTCCTTTTAGAATGAAAAATATACGTTTCACTATATACATGAACTCTGTATATTTTAAATATGAAACTAACTAGGTATTCATTTTTTTTATTTACTTTTAACTGTTTTGAATTTATTGTGTTGCATAAAGCACCAAGCTCTCTGATAAACATTTGTGTGTTATTTTACCCCCCATAAAAAATTGAAAGTACGCCACTGTATATGCTATCAAGCATCGTTTATATTTTATTATTCTACACTAATATTTATATTGTGCACATTTTCAGCTTAATAATTGGAATTCATTATATTTTATTAACGTGTCGTCTGTGTTTATGTATAATATAATTATAATTTATAGGTGGTGAACAGAAAATGGGGCGACGCGGGATCCTATAGATGTATAGTACAAACGCCCAACGGTGCAGTTTCCTCAAAAACAGTTACATTGCTCACGGCAGGTAAATATTTCAATTTCATTTTTTTTTAAATTTTTAACATGATTGTTGACTTTGCGTTTTGTTTCCACGGTATTATACTTGTTGGCTTAACTCTACTGCGACATTGTCAGGTACATATGTGGCTATATTGTAAATTTGTATTATGATATATTATTGTATACTATGTTCTATATGACTAAACCTATACAGCTATACTGAATGAATGTATGATATTGGATGATTTTTAAACTCTGATTTAGTTTAGTACACGAGTACGTGCAAATACAATTTGAACACATGGGCTTCATTATTATTATTGAATTTTTGGTAGATAAAGCGCATGTACAGCGCTGCTTAACATAACAATTCTCGGAATGCGACAAGAAAATTTCAAATTTTTTTTTGTAATTTATTTTTTTACGTCGTTTTACGTGACTTGTAATAATACGATGTTGACGATTGACATACGTTTCCAATTATTATTTTTCACGTTCAACTCTCGTACTCTTAGCGCTAAATATTAAGTCACGTAAAAGTATAATTCAATACATTCCCATTTTCGACAACTAACAATTTGTTTTCGTCTCGCTTGATTATTTTAATGGTACATGACACGATGACAGTTTGTATACGAGTAGTTAGGTCGTATATTATAATTTATAATGATACGCATACTTTTTCGCGGTAACGTAGTGGTAATATAGCTGTTCTAATTGAATTCTAATTACAAATTGGTGTAATGGACTATTCATTTGTTCATTTGTTTACAGTTACCGTTTAAAGAATTTTACAAATTCTTTATGTTTATTAATTCGTATTTAATATTTTTTACAACTTTGCGGTGTTCGGAATTTTTTATAAACCCATTGACACATATTACTAATTTGAAGTAATGACAGATAATAATCTGCATTGTCCACTGAAATATAATATTTTAGATTCTGAGCAAAGCGATGAATGTATTGATTTTACAAAGTTATGTGTTTTTATTATTATTTTTTTTTTTTTTGTGTGTCTGTCATTACGTTTTAGGGCAGTAAAAGTGCTCCAAATTTCTTTATCAGCATTTTTTTTGATAGAAAAGTAAATCTAGTTGGTACATAGGGAGAGAGAGGGCGGGGGTCAAAAGTAAAAATTTCTTAAAATATTTTAAAGGCGTTGGGAAAAACAAAAAAAAAAAAAATAATAATAAGGAAAAACAGAATATTTTTGCAAAACAAAATTTTGACAAAATCGATTTTTATTTTTGGCATAACATAAGAAATAATGATCGTAGATATACGAATTTTTCACAAAATGTTTATATAAACAATTTCTATACACCATAAAATTTTCAATATATTTTGACTTTTTTTGAGTTATTTATAGGCATATTCAATTTTTGGGTTTTTATCACTTTTTTTATTACTATCAATAAAAATTATTTTAATCGATCAGTATTTTTATAATAAAATGAATTACTTTAACAGCAATAATATCTTAAAATACCCTTAGTTATAGTTATTATGTAGGCTAACAGATCGTCTTCGCTCAGAATCTTTTTTTGTATACAATGATTTATATAATTGAATACAAATTTAACAAATTCATAACATTGACCCCACTTGACATCTACTGTACAGCAGAGCGGTAACCACTTTCCAACCTTTTTTTATTTTATATACATATATACTGCATATTATAATTTACATACCTATTACTTTTTTCATTAAAAAAATTAGGCACTGGTTTATTATATCCCCGTCCGGGCATGTGAAAATTTTAAAGCCCCACCACTCCCATTAATTTGAAAACAAATAATAATTTATCTAAAAATTGTATTATTAGCTTAATGAATCTATTTACTATTATATCTATATATAATCATATTTAAATGATTAATATTTTCTTTCATATTATTTCAGTTATTCATGACTTTGATGTTTCACCACCTAATGTAACAGTTAGTTCAGAAGCTAGTCGTTCTGTTATTCGATTTAACTGTCATGTAAATTCTGTTCCTCTAGCAACTATTACATGGCAGAAAAATGGAGTTGTCTTATCCAATAATAATAAAAAGTAAATAGTAATGATATTAATAAATTGTTTTTTATTCTTACTAATAAATTTAATTTTTTTTTCTGTAGGTTTGTAATCAAAGTTCCTGGTGTACTATATATTAAACAAGTTAATGATAATGATGCTGGAGAATATAGGTAAATAATAAAATATTAATCAGAAATATTATTAAATCGGTCAGTTTAATTTATAAAACTTTAACTTAGATGTGTGGGAAAAAACCATCTATTAAATAAGACAAAATACAGTGAAGTTGGTAAGTTGATTGTCAACAAAATAAACACAGGAGGATCTTCTAGATCACAATCAAATATCCAAAAATTAGTATTCATTCCACCAAATGTCTTGAACCTGAATGTTAAGTATGTGACTGAAGGTGACAATGTGACATTTGAATGTGCTGCTACTGGTGTTCCGGCTCCTCAACTTAACTGGTCATTTATAAACTCTACTGGTAAACTAAAAACTAAAAACATTAATTAATTTAATTTAATGTATATTAGCATAATTTTGGCTATATTTATAGGACACCAACACAATTCTATGCTCAATGATGAAGAAACTTCTGTCAACATATTAAGTTTGACAAGAGTAAGTTCTAAGGATTCGGGAACATACACATGCCATGCATTACAATCTATGATAGGAGTGCCAGATCAGCCACATGCTCAAGTAATATTTATTAAATAGCTTATGAACTTATTTAACCTATTTCTAATCCTTAACATGTCAATAATAATATGTTTGCTTCTTACTTGCTTTATAGTACTTTCGATTAGAAGTAATGACACCTCCTAACATCACTATTCCACCAGAAACACAAACCATGCCTATAGCAAATACTATTCGCTTTAGGTGTGTGGCTGAAGGTAATCCCATCCCTAATATAACATGGTATCACAATGGTCAACGTTTAAAGTTTAGTGGTAAGCAAATAAATCTTTAATAGAAAGTTAGCTCAAGTCAATACATTTTTTTTATTTTACTTTAGGTCGTATAAAGGCCAAGGGCAAACAACTTTTATTAGTCAGTAATACAGTATCAAATGACTCTGGATTCTATCAATGTTTTGCCTCTAACCAATATGGGACAATATGGGCAGGAGCGATGCTTAATATTAGCTCATCCCCGTTTGAACCAGCACCACCTATTAATATCAGCTGCCGTACATTATCTTCTACTCAAATTCAAGTATCTTGGCGAAAGTCCCCAACTGATATTCCTGATGATCCGCCTATTCTTTTTCGCGATGATTCTACACAACTTGGTACTTCTCACAGTGGAGTGCTATCATCATCATCATCTGCTACTGTGTCTACAGATATTGCAAATAAAGTATCCAGAGCATATTCAATACACTATATGCCTACAGGTATTTGATTTTTTTTAAATCTTATATTTCTTGTCAATACAAAGTGTAACCTTTTTTTGGATTATAGATGGTGGAGAAGAATCACAACAAGTTAGTGTAAACCATTCTATTATTGTAGAAAAATTGAAACCATACAAAAACTACACATTTTATGTACGAGTCTACAATGGTAGATCAGGATCTGATCAATCTGAAAAAGTTACTTGTAAAACTCAAGATAGCGGTATGCACATTTATTGTAATAATCTTTATGTTTAAGCTTTGTTAATTAAAAATGTATTTGTTTCTCATAGCGCCACAAACAGTTCCAGAATTAATGGTTACTCCTCTTAGCCCAATATCATTACATGTACAATGGGCTGGAATTAATGTAAATTTGGCTAATGGAGTAGTTACTCAATATCAAGTAATGTGGAAGCAATTGCATAGTTCATCTAATTATATACAATTGTTGCATAATGATGCCAGACAATACACAATAACAGGTAATTCACAATTTTTATCAATTAAAATTAATGATAAAGCTTTTCATCCACGAATTAATCAGGACCCTTAAGAAATAGTTATAGTAAAAGTTAAATATATATAACGCTCCTAAGATTGTGCACTGTATGGCTGGTCTATTACCTTCAGAGAATAAGAGCTATGCGTTATATTCTCTGTAGTGACTATTATTATTATTATTGATATTATACCATTGTATTGAATATTTATTTTTAATACTATGTTGCCCTTATATTTCTAATGGTATCACATGTTATCACAATCTAATTATAAACTCTGTTGGTAACATAAAATAATTTTGGTTTGCTTAAATATAAATATATATATATATCAGTGCATTAACATATTTAAACAGCACAGTTTCATTTAATTTTATTCATTTTAACTAAACAAAATATATAAAAAATAGTAAATGCATGGCAGTTAAATTGGCTATCCCAATATGCAGATTACTAATGAACTGTGGTCTACACGAGATGCAAGATTGGAAACCTATAGAGAACTTTAGCTTGATCTAGACCTAACCACTCGCATTGATTTGAAGTTCAACGCATTTCATTACAATGCTAATTATAATTACAGCATTCATCCAAGTTTGGTTATTGGAAAAATAGATGAACTATGCATATATTGTAGAGTATTAAAATTTAAGAATGAAGCACCAGGAATGTGCTGTGCTGGCGGAAAAGTAAAATTGCATTGAATTACATCAATCACCCGAACCATTATCAACGTTGGTATCAGAGAACACAAGCAAATCGAAACATTTCTTAATGAACATACTAAAGTACAATTCATGTTTCCAAATTATATCATTCGGTGCAATGAATATCGTGGGTGACAATTACATGCCAACATTCAAAGTGCTAGGTCAAATCTATTATTGTGCTGGATTATTACTACCACTTGTCAGATATGGATCATAAATTTCTTCAAATTTATTTCATGGAAAACACTGATGAACAAATTGAGCAATGTTTTCTATATGATACGGGCACTAGATGAGGAATTGTTACTGCATTACAAACTTTATTCGATCAACACAATGTTTTGATTCGATTATTTAGAACTGGCCTAACCAAATGCTAGCTGATGACTACAGAGTTGTAGTTAGAGCAGACAATACACCTGTCAGCCAACACGAAAGATGACGATACAATGCACCAACAATTGATGAAGTCGCTATAGTTATAGTTGGAGAAGAATTTAACTCACGTGATATAATTCTTCATCGCAGTAATGGTAATGTTCAACAAATGGCAGAAAGACATCACTCATACAACAGATTGCAATATCCGATTTTATTTTGGCAAGGTGAAGATGGATATAATTTTAACATCAAAATGAGAAATCTTTAAACAGATGAGGAAACGAATAAGAAAGTCAGTGCAATTAATTACTATTCATATCGTTTGATGGTTCATGAAAACGCTGAAAATCATCTTGAAATGTTGACAATTGTTTTATTAATATTGTCGTTATGTACACGAAAATTGAAACTGAACTTCTCTACATTTAATTAAATTAAACCACGCTACGTTCAGAAGATACATTTATTTAGGTATGTGATGCAATTGTTAATGATGGCAATGTGAATCCAAATGAATTTGGGAAAATGGTCATTCTTCCGGCTACATTTACAGGGAGCCCACCGCACACGCATGAATATGCACAAGATGCAATAACATATGTTCGCGCATATGGCCATCCAAATCTGTTTATTACATTCACATACAATCCTACATGGGAAAAAATTAAAAAACTTTTGCTACCTATACAATCATCTTCGAATTGTTATGATATTACCTCACGTGTTTTCAAACAAAAATTGAAATCGTTAATGGATTTCATTGTTCAACATTAGGTTTTTGGAGAGACATACTGTTGGATGCAGTACATTGAGTGGAAAACTCACCGCACGTTCTAACATTGAAAATTAGCGTGTTCATCATTCAACGAAACATCAATCCACCACCACTCTACAATAGTACTAGTCTTTTGGTGAAAATGTTGATAAACAACATTATCGAAGCTATAATTTTAAACGGAAAATTTAAAGTTGGAGATGTACTGTACGCTCGCCCAATGATTCCAACAGATATGCCATTCAAATTCAAACTTTTACAGTTTCCCATGCGACTGGCTCTTGCAATGACCATCAACAAAGCATAAGGACAATTGCTAAAATTTGGAAAATCCATGCTTCTCATATGGACAGCTGTATGTGGCCCTGCTCACGCTGCGGATAACCTTCCGATTTATTTATATACGCGCCAGAAGAAAAAATAAAGAATATTGTGTTTCCAAAAAGTACTTCAATAAATAGCATTTAATGTAAAACATGAATTTTAGATTTTTCTCAATAAAATTTATAAAAATACACTATGATCCAAAATAAATCGAATATTGGTGTAACAATATTACTTAGTATATTTTAATTGTTTATATTATAAAATAAAACACATTATTCATATAGAGTTGGCATTATTAATTTTTTTAATGGGCAACAAAATGCACAGGATCAGCTAGTTATTAAAATTAAAACATTTATATAATTATAATTAATTTCTTTTTAATTTAATTATAGATTCTTCAGTTAAAAAATATACTCTAAAATGATGCTATAAACATCTTAAAATGTTAATTATAATAAACTATAATATAGTCAAAGTGACTTGCTATAATACACACAACTAAATTGTTATTACCTTTATTGAATTGTTTCTTTTGATAGTAATGCTTTAAATTTCACTTAGATAATAGCATTATCTTATATTTCTTAGTTTGATTTAAAGGTTGTCCTTTTACAATTGCCATATTTCTAGAAATCTCGGTATCCTGAACCTGCATTGTGTATTTGCTACTATTGTTGTTTCGTTTATTATTATTAATCTTATTACTATACCTCATAATGGGAAATTATAAGATTATTTATGGAAAACCCCTGAACATCAAGCACTTTCTAGTTTCAATAATGTAAGAAAAGAATTTTTGGTTTGTGTATCTTTAAACGTCCAGCATTTTATTATCAAATGATCTACGAATAGGTTAACATTCATAAAACTTGTAATTTATAAATAAACTATCAACTTTTACAATCAAACATGATATTGTTCAGTGTTAGCAACCTAGATATTTTATCATGTTTTACTCATTTGCTAACAGTTTGATTGATTGTTACGATCTAAAAAAATGGTTTCATGGCAGAATTATCAACTTTAGGATCTTGACTTAATTTAAAAAAAAAATTACACTTATAAATTATTTATATTTAATTATGTCATATTATGATTAAATGATTTATATTTAATTTAAATACTTATCGAGTATAAAGTTTCCATGCTCTGTATACTAAATATTATTCTCTTTTAACTGAAACATTTTTGATAAAGATTATGTTTTTTTTTTTTTATTGATCCATTTCACATCATTATAACAGTAAATATGAGGATAATATTTAAAAAAGTGATTGAACTTTATGACAATATGTTTTATAAATACACTTAGACTGTTTGACCGCCAACAGTACATTTTATTGCTTTTTTGTATTGAATATTATAAATATTTACTTAATAATACCAAGATATGTAATATTAGAATAGATAAGCCATGATTTAGCAGTTTAAATTTCATATTTATCTATGGTAAATTGTAAATAGTAATATACAAGTTCCTTACAAGTCAAGACAATGTATTATTTTGTGTTTCAAAACATTTTGAGGCTGAGAAAACAGATATCACTTTAAAGTATTAAGGATTCAACTAGTATCATTTATCATAATTTTTGTGTTTGGAACAGAATTAGTTTAAGGCTGTACAACTATAGCAGTGTATGGTGTAGTGGTATTAATGCATTACCACTGTTCTCAAACTCTGCTATTTTTGATTGAGTAGCACTTGGTTTCCATAAAATTTTAATGTTTTGTACCAAAAACTGTACTTATGTACTTCCAGTATTACTCGACATAGTTTGAGATAAAGACAAGATTTTTCCATCAAAATATTCTTAGAAGTTCTACTTTATTTTAATTTATCTATTTTATATGATTTTTTCAAAAAAAATAAATTATTTTCATAAATAATTACATATATAATTTGTTTGAAGAAAACATTTTAAAATAAGTTTAATTTTTCATTAAAACTAGTGATGGCATATTCAGATTTTCAAAATAAAAATTATCTGGATTTTAAAAATCTAGTTTTCATAGAATATCCAAATAATTTGGATTATCTGTCCCAATTTTGCTGTTTAATGATCCATTTTTAATACTGTTGTTAATAAAACTTAATTGTAAATTCATTGTTTTAAAATAAATTTATTTTACAATAAATTAAAAAAGCAAATCCATAAATCCGAATAATTCGGCATTTTTGGGTAAGGATTGGAATATCTAGGCATTCGAATAATTTGAATACTTGGATTTATGTCTATTACCACTAAGTAGAACTTAGATTAAAAAAAATTTTTTTAAAAAATTTTTAAAAAGAATTTTTCAAGATTATTTTAGTGAAAAAATTATGTTTTTACGTCAGATTTTTGTTGCTGAAATTGCTTTTTAAGAAAGTCTTACTCAAATTTACTCATAACTGTCAAAACCAATAAAACTATAATTTTTAAAACAACTGAAATTTTAAGTCCAATATAAAATAAAGTTGAGTTTTTATTAAGTCTATTATACAACCAAGCTTAGAAAAATTGTGATAAATATGTATTTTTAGGTTTTTTAAATAATAATTATACATATAAATTTTATTTTTTATTTTTGGTTTTTAGGACTCAAGCCAGGAGGACAATATGAAGTACAAGTATTAGGTGCAACACAAAATGGTTTACCCAACATTGATTTTTCATGGCATTTAGTTGAACTATCCAGTATAAATCCCATCTTGCCTGTACCTAATTTAAGATTTAGCATTGACCAATCAATTATAAAAGTATGTTGTATTTTAATGTTTACAAAATACTAAATTGTAATATTTTTGCAATTATTTTGGATAATTTATTTTGATAAAATAAGTGAAAATTCGAAAACAGTCAGTTCAACTATTTTTTATTCAATATTATTTATTTACAGCTTTCTTGGTTTATTAATGATCAATCAGTTAAATTTGATTCGTATAAACTAATGTATCGCATCATTAGTCAAACAAATCAGTCAGTGATGTCATTGCACACACTCAGACCGGACACAAACCATCATATAATACATTATACTAGTAAGTAATTTTAAGTTGAGATGATGTCGGTGCACTATTTGTTTTCTCTCTTTTTTTGACCCATGCATGTCATAGCAAATTTAAGTTCTGCAGAATCAATTTTGTATTGTTAGCTTTAATATTTAAATGAATTGACTTAGTACCAATCTTAAATATAAGAATATCATATCATAGCACCTATAAGCCTATCATAGGCTTTCATTGATATTTTAGTAAATAGAATTTATATTTTATTATTATAATGTACTTAATATATTATGTATATAATCTATATCCTAGACATGTATGTCATCTTACAGTTGTTCTATATTTTTACAGTCTGCCACCATATATGTATAATTATTTTTAATTACTTTATCAAATTTATAATAATAATTCTTTAACCTGCTACATATACGTGCACTAAAATAATCTTATTTTATCGCTTGTTTCTTTTATTGTTATCAGGTCATTGGTAAAGTAAAATATATTATACTAAAATTTTATTTCAAAATATGTTAAATTGTATTCTGTTTAACTAAGTATCTTGTCCAATATTTTTAACAACAAAATTTTCTCATATATCTCTGTTTGGTATTAAATCTCTCACTGGTATACCACACTAGAGATAGGTAACATTTTTTAGTTACTACTACACAACATTAGTTTAAAAATGAGTTTTAACTATGTAAAATTTTACAATTTAATATGTTTATTAGGTACTCATTACTCACTTAAAATTAAAAAATCAACAAAAGCCTATGAAAATTCCTTTAGATAATTTATCTTTATGTTAAATAATAGGTTAATTCACTTAAATATTAACAATATAAAATCGATTCTATTGAAAGCAATTTTTTTATTTTGTATGTGTGCCAGAGAGAGAAAACTAATACTTATAAATAAATCCGTCAGCTGTTCTAACAGCTTAATCATAACTCATTTTTGAATTGTCATTAATTTTCATTTTTTAGGTAATTTTGATGTTTATGAAGTACTATTAAACTGTATATCTGAAAATGGTGAAGGAGAATCAGTATCTAGAACTATAGCGGTAGCATTGGATATATTGTCACCGCCATCTCAGATCGAAGCTGTTGCTACATCACTCCATACATTGAATTTGTCATGGGTTCCTTCAGATTCTGTTGATCCATTGTCTTTGCTATTTATTATTACCTACAATTTAGTGTCTAATTTTTCTCAAAACTCCACTACAGTTTTCACTGATATGTAAATAATAAATGTTGTGTTTTTAATTTTATAGACAATTGTATTATTTAATTTTTTGTTTTTAGGGGTGTATCTTCATTTGAACTTATAGGACTTAAACCTTATAGTTTATATGAAATCAAGATAGCAGTTCAAGATCAAAATAACAGAAAAAGTGAATTCAGTCATAAGATACAGATACGTACACTTCAAGGAGGTATACAAAATAAAAAGCCCTTGTTTCTTATATTTCTATATTTATAAAATAAATCATTTTTACTTTTCAGTTCCTGGTATAGTAGAACAAATAGAATTGCAATGGATAAATACTAGTACTGTTCGCATAACTTGGGTAGAGCCAATGAAGTCAAATGGTGTGATTATGGGTTATTATGTTTCATATACATCTGATCTTCACATACCACCTACATCCTGGGAACAGTTAAATGTTTCTCAACATAAAAATTCATTAGATGTATGAATTTAATGTTTGAACTTTATTTTTGAAATAAAATATTTACTAATGGCTTTAATATTATTTCATAGTTGTACGGTTTAAGCAATAACACACAATACTTCTTTATGGTACGTGCTGCTACTGATGCTGGATTTGGTCCACAAAGTGGCATATTTTCCATTACACCATTAACTACACTGATAAACCCACCAGTTAATTCAAAATATCCCGCTGATTCACCAGCTTTGTACATGGAAGATCAGCAGCTATTAGGTATAGTTATCGGTTGTGTGATAGGAGTTTGTTGCATATTAATATGTACTACAAGTATTGTATTGAAACGCCAATGCGTGAAAGCTGAACGAGTACGAGACCCCCAACAAAACTCAATGGGTACTGACGTGGCATTCTGTGCTCAACATATTCGACCATTTACTATTGATCGTGATCAACACGAGGAAAGTGTTCCTTTAAACGATGTAAATTACATTACTAGGCACATTGACGGGAGTAGTCGATATTCAAATAACATGTCTTGCATGGCATTGCCACTTCTTGATCAAAGCAATCCAGGAGACCACGACATAACAAATGTCCATATTATTGAAAACCCTCAAGTAAGTTTACTTTGTTACATTGCACTTATTGTAAACAATTATTATACTAGTTCTTAACCATGATATTGCTTAAAATCATCATACTTTAGAACTAATATTTTATAAATGTATATATTTTAGTGTACTGTTGACGTTGATGGTTATGATGTGGACAGTCTTTTAAGTGAATCAGCTGAAGGTGGTGCGGGAACTGAAGAGTCTGGTTGCAGTGACCAACTGGCTAAGAGCCATAAAGGTGGTGGTGATTCCAGTGTGGTTGATGATGGGTTTCATGAACATGTTGTGAGCTAAACAGAATGCTAGTTGGTTGATTTGTAGTAAATGGTATAAAGAATGTGCCAATATTAAGGCAGAATAATATTTTTATGTATTTCCTAAGATTCACTAAAGTCTGTGTTATTTTTTTATACTTATATGATGTATATTATAACGAACATCACCAAAAATAAAAATAAATGTCGGGTTTTTACTGACATTACATTATGCGTGTTATGCCAACAACATAAACTATGTTAAATTCTACCTGAAAGAGTTTATGTAGACTATTGTTAATTATTTTAATGTTTTTATTATTATTATTATTATTAGTATTATTAAGAATGACTATGTATGACTACTCAAACAAATTGTTTTGTGTTATCTTATTATTTAGCTTGCTATTATGTTTAACTTTTGATGTGTAATTTTTGGATTGATTTCTTGAAATTTCAATCAATTTGATTTAGTAATTTTTATAAAACACCGCCTACAATTCTTACCATTTTTAAGTTATTTTTTTCTTTAGGAATCACAAAAAAAAAGTGAGATACATTAATAAAATATTGTTAATATAGTTTATAAGTGTTTTCCTGAATATTATATCTATATTTTTTTTAGAGTATTTAGTTAGTAGGTTTCACTGAACCTCATAAATATAGTACAAATAATATATATTTTAAATGTTTATGATCTTCTGAGTACTATAAAAGATTTTGGTATCAAATAACTATTACTATTCTTGGATTATTTTTTTTGTTTCATTTTTGTGCATATTTTAAGTTATACATTCAGATGGTGTCCATCCCCTTATTTTCAAGCCAATAACTTGCCAAAAATTTCAATAACATTAATGTTTACTAATATATAATTCATTAGAATGTTGTTCATAATAATAATAATAATAATAATAATAATAATGTTATTACTATTACTATTACTATAAAATATAAAAAAAGTTAAGTGAAAAAAATTAATTGTTTACATAATAAAAGTTAAATGTAATTTAGCAGTTTTGCTGGTATATTTTATATTATTAATTAATATTTAATTTACAACAATATATATATATATATATATATATATATATATATATATATATATATCATATGTGTAGTTCCTATTCCCCTGAATATTTTACATTTTGATCAAGAAAAATACAATGGAACATTTTCTTTAGAGATATAATAATGGATCTCAAATGGCGCTTACAATAGAAAAAGTTCTTTTGTATATTGTATTAACTTATATACATACAAGTCAATTACATTATCATAGATATTCATTCCCTTGACACATTCCAAACAGGTTGTGATTAATTTATCTCATTATATATATATATATAAATAATATATATATTACATATTTATTTCCATCTCCGATAATATTTTTACAACCTTTATGTACTTAGTGTATATTTTATACATACTATTTTTATTATTATTATTAATTTTTTTTTTTTTTGTTACATTTAAAAAAGTAGGTACAAAATATTTTTTTAAGTTAGAATGCTTAAGTTTTAATTTATTTATTTCATTGTTAAGTTTAACTTGCCAACGTTGATTTTCATTCAAAAAAGCAATTATAAAATAAAAATTTTTTTTTCATGTCTTCTTATTAATTTTATATTACTCTAAGTGAATTGAAGAAGTAATCATGAAATAACTTTCTGTGGTTTTCATTACAACGATGATTATAATTATGTAAAATATAATGATACTTCACAAGTACCTGATAGTTTTATTAAAAATGTAATGTAACTCATACTTATATATTTTGTAAATTGTGTTGAATCTACAAAGTAGAATACACAATAAAACAAAATAATAATAATAATACACTATTATTGCTAATTTATTTATAAAAATGTTTAATATAAGCCAAGGTATTTGTATATTTTTTGATCATTAATGTTTATTATCATAAGTTAATAATCAATGGCTACAATAGCATAGTTGTGTTTAAATGTGTACAAGCTGAACTCAATTTTTTTATAATTTCAGTGAAATATGTAATGGCTTACTTTGGTGCTCTTTGATAAACCTGGAATTTAAAAAATAAAACCAATATAAATGTATATTCTTTTGGCACTTTTTGCCAATTTTATTTCTATACAAACAACAATTTGTCAGAATATTTTATTATTATATTGCAATGTTTAAAGCATTTTAAATTCAAGTTTATGTTTGTTTAAAGTATATATATAACAATATAATTACATGTATTATATTCTTGTTTGAACAAAATTTTTTTTATTAAATCTTGGTACATTTTAAACATATTTTTATATGGTAGATATTAGTAAATTAAACATTTTCAGGGCCTTTTTTGTAGCTCGTCAAAGTATACTGTTTTTAATTTATGGTAACTAGTTTTAAGTGTATGAAAAAAGCTCATATTTTAAGGTGCTTCAATTAAAAATTATAATAACTTTTTTTTCTATAATACTCAGTGTTCATACACAAATATATTTATATAAATACCATATATACATGTGAAGACTGCTACAATTAAAGAAAATCTGATTGGAATATTATTTGTACAATAGTCAACATATATATTAAATTTGCTCCACATTTTTCAACTCTAATTGATCTGTTTGTATGAGAAAAATTGGTACACATTTTTTTTCAATGTCAAAAAATATAATATGATCTATATTAATATACTTTTTTTTTGCTATGAATATATCTGTTGTACGATTTTTTCCGCTTTGTTATTTTGTAATTATTTGTTATCGTGTTAAAATAAACTAAATATTTTTATGTGAGTTTGGTTTTTACAACACATTTTACCCTGAAGCAATAATGCTATCAAATATTTATTTTTTATGAATCTTACGTGTATGTTAATCCTTTTTTTTGTCATATTTTTTTGAATACTTACTGTAATATGCATAATATATTTTTCAACATTTTACAAATGTCGATATTTAATAAATTGTAGTATTTAGTTAAGAATTTTGTATTTGTGTTTCTTGATTGCAGTTAGATATATAAACTAGCTATCTAGGTACCTCATTAGATTAGTAAGTCGTTGCAGTTTAATTTGTTTTATTATTATTATTTGATGTTAATTGTACCTATTTGAATTGAGTTTATATGTTCTTTTATGTTGTACAATTAGTACATCATTTATATTTTGATTAAAATTAAAATTATATAAATTAAATAAAAAAATGTATGAACTTGCAAAAATAAAAAATAAAAAAAAAACAAATATTTTTTTCATACCTGTTATATTATTGTTGTATGATATTTACTATTATTGATTTAAAAGGAATGATTTTCCATTATTGAAGACTAAAATTGTTTTTAATTTGGTTATAACTATTTCAGTTTTCAAACAAAATTATAACAGGCAAAGTTGTCAAACAAATTCTGAAATTTTCACTCCAAAAATATGTCAATTACAACAATGGATAGGCAAGGTACCGTCCTACCGACAATAAAACAAAAATTTTAATCATATGAATAAAAATAAAATTATGACCAAATACTCATGACCAGCTTGTATTTTGAGCTACCTACCAATATTTTCTCAATAGCATGCCCAAGCCAATCTGTGCCTGGTCAAATAAAAAAAAAATCTACAAAATAATTTTAACTATTATTAACTATTAATACTAATTATTATAAATTTAATATCATCATAAAGTATATCACATAGTTTATTAGCAGCCAAATAGGTATGTTGTAAATTTCAGTTGTTTCGTGGCTTATCTTAGTTTATAAATTAATCTTTTGTTCATTACACTTGTTGCCATATATACATATATTTATACACATTAATTTTATAAACATGGAAAATCAACTTGTTAAAATTAATATATAATTTAATGAATTAGAATCTTTTCAAAACAAAATAATTAATTCTGTTAATGAACAAGGGAAAATGTTAAAAAAATTTAATAAAAAATTTGAAGACGTTCTAGAACAAATTAATAAATTATCTACTGAAAATTCCGAATCAAAGAATCGGATTTCATTTCTTGAAGACAATTTTAAAACTTTAAATAAAGGTAATGAAAAGAATTCTGAACTAAATATTATTAATGAATTTTTTGACTCTTAATCTCATGCTAAAAATATTATAGTATATAATTTGCCTGAGATAGTATCAAACCCAAACAATATAAACTCTAATGAAAATCAAATCAAACTAATACATAATAAATTAAAAATTAATTGTATATGTATGGAACTTCATCTTCTAGGTAGACCTACTAACAAAGTTCGCCTTTTAAAAGTTACTTTTCCAGAGGTAAATCATATATTCATACTTTTGATATAAAATATATAAAAGGTATTTCCACTATTATTAATTCAAAAAACATAAAAATCACTTTATTTACATATTCACTCTATTACCAAAACTTACATGGCTTAAACACGAAAATTCATCAATTAAACAAATTTATATCTTCTTCAACCTTTGATATTTTCATGTTTACTGAAACATGGCTGTCCGATAAGATTAACACTGGTGAACTCGGCTTCAATAATCATCACACACAGATGCGATCGCGATAAGAATACTATATAGTCTATTTTCTACTGGTAGTGGCGTTTTAATTGCTGTTAATTATAACTTCATGTCTCAATTATTAAAAAAACCAAAGACAACTATAAATTTCATTTGTTTTATTTAAATCTAATCGAAGTAATCTAATTTTAAGTTCTGTATATATACCCAATAATTTGTCGATTGAAATATTTACTGAATACTTTGATTGTGTTAATTATGTTATTTACAATTACCCTAATTCAAATATCATTTTTTTAGGTGATTTTAACTTGCCTTCCGTAAATTTTTCTAATGTAAATTCTTTCTTTTTTTTTTGATTATTTAGATCCACCAATGACCCTCATCCTCCCCTGATATCTGCTGTTGGTAGCCGGAACAGTCTAGAATGTCTAGATATAAAGTATATATACGATATACCTACGCAGTGGTATGGAGAACTTGAATTTTTTCAGAGGTTAGTTTATTAATCTAATACAGTGGTTCTTAACTAGTGTTCTTCGGACTTGGAATAAGTGTTCCGCCAAAATTTTTAAATCGGTGGAAAAAATTAAATCATTAAATTTACAACGTATTCCATTTAAAATTGTGAAATTTTTTTAAATTATATTTGTTTATTTTATTATTTTTTAATGACTAATTTGTTTTATGCTATACGTGCATTATTTAATTTATTATAAAATTTAAAAACTTATATATATATACTACCTATTTTACTATCGTATTCCGCGAAAATCTCTAAAGTTGTGTTCCGTCATTCAAAAAAGATTAAGAACCACTGCTCTATATTCTACGGTTATTGCAGCTCCAATAACCCGATAAAGGCATTTACTATCATATTTAAAACTACCTGTCGTAATTATTTTTAGAATACTTTAATAGTTATTATTAAATTGTCATATATTGGCCATTACCCACCCACCACCCCTTAAGAAACTCATAGGCGGCTGCCTCTCGATTACATCCTTTGCCATGCCACTGTACCTACAACCTATCTCCCTTTTTTTTCAGATGTTTCAGCGGAATCAATAAATTCTCTTCAGCCAACTTTAACCAACGTTTAAATTTCAATCAACATTTTCTAAAAGATCATCTTCTTAATAATTTGCAATAAAAAAAAAAGTACTTACCTAGTTTTTATTTTAAAAAAAAACTTTATATTGACACAGAATTCTCCTTAAACTTCATAAAAAAATCAAAGCATTTTTAAAGATAATTTTTAAGTAATTACTTAAAAATTCTAAAATTTGAATAAATTTGTTGTCGAAAGAAAAAATAGAGAGGTGCATGCTTGATGAATCATCTGTATAATCCTGGACTATTTGTGGTCAACCGTTTGGTCGTTTATAAATTTATAGTCGAAGCTATTAATATATAGGTACTGGCCCGGCACCTCCGCATTATATTGGATATTTTTTTTTATTATTTATCAGTGCTACTTACGTATTATTATACTATAATAATATAGACTAAAAAAAAAATAATGAAGGATGGAGGTTGCATAGGAAGAGAGGGCAAAGAAAGCTTTCCCGAGTCTTGAGTTCAAATATTGTGTCGTCAGAGCTAGGTATTCATCTACAGTATTATATTTTGTTGTCGATTTTTCATACAGATACTAATATACTATACAGAAAATTGTACCTATATTGTTATATTGATATTATTTTTGTTACAAAAGTATAATATTATACCAAATATTTCACATGTAGGAACTTATGTTATAATTATAGTAAGTATACAATCTATAATATTTAAAATTTAATTAAATATTTAAGCTTAGTATAGGTACAATTCGCAAAAAAAAATGTTTAGGTATTTAATGAATTATGTTTAATGTTGTGAGACTCAGCTGTAGCTTATAGCCTCCAATAATTACCTATGCTTAAACTCGTCTTGTTAATCAAATGTATCTAATTTTATAGTAGGTACTTTTTAGGGGCTTTTTACAATAATTAAGAGAAGAATATAGTTGTATTATTTTGTAAGTAAAAAAACCTATTGAATGTATTGATATCAATATTTGTACGTTAACATTTTCAAAATTCTGCTTTAGAATTTTATATAATAAAATAAATATAACATCGGTCGCACCGCGTCGCTCAGAATCTAATACAGACTGAATAGTAATGATATACCTATATAAAAACAGTATCAGTAAACAATCTGATATTTTGGTTTGTTGTAAATTACCGGATCGACGACGTGTGCTTTGGAATTCTATTATAAAAGAGCGGTCTTATATTTTTTTAAAAATGCGACATTTGTAGGTATAGGTCTAGGTAACTACTATTAAGTATTTTTTATACAGAACGAGAAACACCACATGTCCACATTTGTAGGTATTTTTAGTTTTTTTTTACCAATATATATCTAAAACATAATATTTTTTGAAAGTCGTATTTAAAACAATGTTCTGAGGTGTGCCACTTTTGTAATTGTTCGAAAACATTCGATGTAGGTACAAGATTTTTGGTTTCGGAAAAAAATGCGTACAATTCTTGAATTGCTTGACGATAACGTATAACAACATGTTGGATGGATTTGTGCATCAGTATTCATAAGTCCACCTTGCAGTTGATCTCACTTAAAACCAGGTATGTATTGTCGTAATATATATATATATATATATATATATATATATATATGATGACGTGACGTGTACCAGCTTTGGTGGTGCGTGGAGTTTACGAGCGCATGAAATAATATAATGTTGTACCGGCCGTTCTTTTTTCCCCATAAAAGTACAACGGGACGGTTTTAGTTGCAACATGATATTGGCGAACGACGACGAGTGCCTAAAAGTTTATAAATAGAACCAAATTTAGGAGGGGTGGCTGCGGCCGAGCAGCGGGTCAGCAGCCGAGGTGCACTTCAGTCGATATTCGTTGGCATCACTTTCCGAGGATATACGTGCGAACCGAACACAGTTTATTCACGATTTAAACGCACACTCATTAAAATGGTAAGTGCCTACTTATATTATATTTTTATTATTAGTTATAAATGAGCATGACGTCTCCGAACGACTTGAACTGTAATTTGTGAACGGCTTTTTTTATTCGATAGTCGACGGAATCAGCCCATTTCCGGGGTAGATAGATAAAATAGATGCACTTCAGGCAAAGAAAAAAAAGAAATTATTATCAGGAAAAAAGTATCTTATTAATCCATTTATTTTATACCTATTGAAAAGTTAAAATCAACACATTTAAATTCAAACGGAACTTTTATTTCAATAATTTGAATATTTTAAAATTATTTACTTTGACTTATTTCACATTTACGCTCTGGTACATAATAATATTAGGTATAGCATTATTTTATTAAAACTATAAAATAAGCAATAATTGGTATTTTTGACATGACAGGCATAGTGCTTCGTTATTTATAATTTAATGACCACAGTTATTTTGTTACACAATATTAAAGTAGGCGTGTGCATTTTTTAGCCATTATACTTTATAGTTTATACTAGATTAAGTTCCAAATTTTTTTGTTTTAATTAGCATCGAAAATTTTTTGCTAGAAAGCTTAATTTTTATCCCAGTTAACAATAAAAACTCATATTTTTTTCGATTTACAACTATATAGAAAATAGTTAAAATTGTAAACAGTCAGACCGGCGAGGATTGCAATCATAAAATGCGAGAGCCAATTTGGGCGCAATTTGGGCTCATGTACACCGTATCCGAATATTATCCTATTGAGTAATTTTAGGTGTACATTATTATACATAGTAGGGATACATTTAATTCGTTAACACATTAACAATAAATTGTATTAATTATAAATTTACAATGCTTATAAGAACAACATTTCAAATACTTTTGTTTATGTTACCTTATATCAGACAAACTTTTTTTAAAAATAAACTATTGTCTTATTATCATCACTTTAGAAAATATGCCTTTTAAACAAAATTGTTTATTCATACATAGTAATCGCTTTAAAGGTTTTTTCTTTTATTTTTTCATTACAGGAATTGTCTAAAGACGATATTGAACGTAAGTACACACAAAAATAATAGCAATAATAAATAATAACGAAGCATAGATAAACATATAATATACGCGTAATATTTTTGTCCGTTAATTGATTAATTGTTCGACGTTTTAGGCGTAAACTTCGTCTGGGGCATCTACGACAGCACCAATGAAGGCGTCGACTCTTTCTATTTGGGAGATCTTCTCCGTGCTCTAGAAATGAACCCAACATTGGCCACCATTGAGAAGATGGGCGGCACCAAAAAGAAAGGCGAGTGTAGAATAATTTAAATTTTATAAACCTAATTTACATGAGTCACTGAGCCATCATGCAATGCCTGATTAATGACAATAACAATATATAATTACACATGATTGTGCGTTTTTCGCAAGCAGGCGAAAAGAAAATTACGGTGGAAGAATTCTACCCGATTTTCGCTCAGGTGATCAAGGACAAGGACCAAGGAGTGTACGAAGATTTCATTGAGTGCCTGAAACTGTACGACAAAGCCGAAGACGGTCACATGATCGGCGGTGAACTAACACACATCCTCCTCTCCTTGGGTAAGTGGTCATTGATACCCGTCCAAGTTCGTAATATATTTTGTATTCGACATTTTTGAATGTTTTGTATAATATTATACCCCATCAATAATTACTTCCTGGACCGGGCTGATGTATGTTTTTATTTTTATGTCTGTTTCGCATTTGCAGGAGAGAAATTGTCCGACGCGGAACTTGACGAAGTCGTCAAGGACTGTATGGACCCCGAAGATGAGGACGGTATGATTCCCTATGTCCGTGAGTAATCGATATTTTGTTATATATGAGTATTATATATGTATAATTTATACTATGTACACCTACGTTCCAGTGCGCGTGTCAAACGAAAGTTTGTACACCCGCCGGCAACGTTCGCCTACTAATACTATTTTTATACCTACCTATGCCAAAATAAAAACCACCTTGATCGAATGTTTTTCAGCGTTCGTAAAAAAAGTGATGGTTCGTCTGAGCGACATGAAATAAATTCCATTTTAAGTGTTTAACGTTAAAAAAAAACCATTAAAAAATTTAAACTACCCGGACCATTTATCCGTAAGTGTAAAGATACCGTTTTGAAACGATACATCGTGACGTCATTGCAATTTTCTCTGTCCGACGCAAACTGCTTGTAAAATATATAGTGCGTGCCTGCGGGTGCAAAGTAATGGTAATACACCTTAGTCTCGCGCCGCTTCTATAATTATAGTCCTTAACTTTCATCGCTGGTTTTGAGCCGACTGCGAACATTTTTTTTCGAGCGTGTAACAGACGTATTCTGCGAATCCAGTAACAACGCGATATAATGCTTTGACAATATTATACTACTCTGCCTATGATATTTGTTATAGGAGCTTTCATATTTTCGTTTTACTATCGATCGGCATGTAAAATATTTTATCAGTGTGTTTTTTCTTATGTTCCACCGAAAAGCAAAGTCGCATATTTTTCGAAGGGAAAACAAATCATAACCTGTTTTGCAATCATAATAAAATACTGCTTGGGATGTAATATAGAAGCTTTTATTTTTAAACTGTTGTTACGAGAACAGTGGTTATATAATATCATTGTGGATATGGTGTATACAGATATTACTATTACTATACTGACTGAACAGCGCTTCTATAAATATAAATTTGTTTTCATGCACATTTTGCGATTGTTACTGTTTGTCCGTTTTTCCTTCGTTGTTTTTTTACTTTTTACTACAGCGTTGAATTGCCCACGACGCTGGTCTATTTTTAGAGAAGGTTGTATTTTAAACTTGGCGCCGTCCGTTTTTTTTCGTTTCAGCGTTTCTGGCCAAAGTTTGCGGAAAGCCTGTACCGGCTGACGACAACCCGTTCAACAAGTAAAACCATACGCGCATCGCTCCGATAAAAGCAAATAAACGTCATTATTTATTTATTATTATTAATATAATTATTATTATTATTATTATTATTATTATTATATTATTGTTATTGTTGATTTCTGCCCTCGCGTGCGCACGTCGTACGAGTCGATCATTATTTATTATTTGTATTGTTACAAATGATTTACGATGTTTTTGTAAAAAAATACATTATATGATTTAAATATCATACAGATAACGAATTATAGTAATAAAAAAAAAAAATCTAAAAATTTATCCATTGGAAATCTCAATTGTTTGATATACTTAACACATCATCTTTCGTTTATGTTCGTTTTCGATTTATATTTATTTAATCGACTTTTCTTATTTTTGTGTTTTTCTCGGCTGGCGTATAATAGTTGCAATGGTGCCAGCTACGGATTTAGTTTTAGAATCGCGGTCGGCCAACCGCTTTAGGTTACTACATTATACCTGACGTTGTGCCAATTTTTAAACATCGCTAATGATGACTTTGCGTACTTCTGTAACACGGCGCTTCGTTTATGCAATTCTTCGACGTTGGTGTATTGCACACGCACTGACAAAAGCGTAAGACGCAGTCACGCCATACAAACATGATATATTGATACTTATTATTGTTGTCCTAGATAGGGTTTGTATGCAATATTTAATAGTTGAATATGAATTTCATTTTGTTAGAGTATGCTAAAATATGCAATAAAAAATAACAAAATATACAATAAATGTACTAATAATTTCCAAACTATCATGAAGTGAAAGACAAACATCTCAAAATTAAAAAATGAATCGAATAAAGTTGTTTTTTATGTAAATTAAATAATTTTAATTAGTCTTAATATCAAATAATTCAATTATATTTTGAATACTTTTTAACATTATTTTGTCTAAAATAAAATAACTATTTTATGAAATTGAAACCAAAAGCATAATATGACATATCACAACTCGCATCTAGTTTTTAAACTATTACACTATTTTTGTTAAAATATGAAAAAATATTTAAAGTAAAAATAGATCAATTATATCAATGGTAGGTAATTTGTGGACGTAACTAACAACATTTTTAATAGGTCATTTCAAACTAAACATAATAATGCATATAAATCTCCTAGTCCTACTTATGATACTTTTTTTTTTACTTAAACTTTGAAGTTTTTAATACAAACATCACAATACATATTGTATGATAGGTGGGTATAACTTGTGAAAAGATAATAGAATTATAATACAAATTGATTTATTTATTGTAATCATATTTAAATATTATAATGAAATAGTTAGTTGCATATCATACTAAAAGTATTTAAAATCAGGAAGTTAAAAATTTAATTTTTTTTCTCCTGTTAGAGCAGTGATACTCAAGGTCGAGCGGTTAATCAGCGAGTCTTATCAATAAAATGTTGCCTTTCGGTTGGCAACTAATATTATATAAATTTAATATTTCATCAATATGCCATTGTACTATTTTATCATGTAGCATATGAGTAGGTACATCAAAAATTATTTTTCAATTAAAAATTGGCCATAAGATATTTTTTAGAATTTGGTGGGCTTCGGGTTGTACATCACTGCTTTGAGTAAAAAATAGATTCTCTATAGTTGAACATTTAAATTTCAAGTGTCATTAGCAAGTTCAAAATTCAAATATTTAAATACTAGCTGAAACAAAAATAACTCAAAACTATCCAATATTATAATCACCCTAAAACAATATAATTTATACCTTTATGCACTTTCTGTAAAATTTAACCAGCATTACTTATATTATTTTAGAACGAGGATCAAAATATATTATTTTTCAAATCAATAATTTGGCCACTTATGGTTTGAATAATTATGAGGTCTGTGTAGATTTCTTAATAATCATAAATATTTTCATTGATTGATTGATTGATTGAATAATATATTTATATATGCATTATAATGCATTATATTTACATGATAATATGATACAATGATTTATTAACATAATAATGTTGTAACAATATATGTTAATTCGAGGTTACTGTAACCGTATTCGCCATGTTTGTTATTATGATGAATATACTAACGTATAAAAAGAAACTATTGTAAAACTAGTAACTATACAAATGGTCAATAGGTACCTACCAATAATATTATTCCTACTAACTAGCCATAGTGTAGGTATAGGTAAGTAGACAATACTACAATAGATTTATTTTAATATTATTTATGTTTCGACGAATGCTAAAAAAAAGTTTTTAGGCACTGTACTTATATAGTAATGTTTCGTGTATAATTTAAATAACACAGTGACGAGTATTATATTGTCGTAAAAATATCATGGTGCCAGTTTAGTTCACGATTTACGTCGAAAAACGTTTATTCTCCAGGGCGTGCAAATAAATGGTTAAATGTATTATAATATAATTCATTGTCTATTTGTGCTGTCAGTCGCTTTTTCAATAGGTAGTTAATATATTATATGACTTTATATTTCCGATTAACATATTCGTATGAAATGTAGTTATTTAACGCTTAAAAATATATTGATAAAAACGATAATAAATATAAATAAAGATAGTAAACTAAATTTTGGAATAAAAATAATGTTATCTATAAAGGCCAATGGACAATGACAACTATTTGATGTCAAATTTGAGCGTTTCAACATACCTTTTAGAGTATATGTTAGAAATAACGTTTTTAAATCGGTTTCAGCGAAAAAGAAAAAGTAGGAACTGAATCAGTAAATCTCTTTGCATTTCATGATTTTTACGATTTACTAAATTAGTTAATGAAATAATAAAAATTGAAGCTTTAAATTATATATGCTATTGCTTCTGATCGAAGAGCACCACATTTTAAAAGCAATTTCATTCATCATGGTTCATGAGAACTGATTAGAATTATTAGTAAAGTGTTATAATAATATAAACGCTTTTTGATTTTTAGTTGATTACAATAATTTTTATTCTATTATCAATTGTTTACAATACTCATTAGTTATAATGTGTGTCAACTTTTTAAATAAAACCTAACATTATAAAACATCATGATGATTGAAAAACTTACTACTCAGACATATACCCAGAGCATACATGCTCGGAACACTGTGGCGTATATGTATATTTCCCACGTAAGAGGTCCGGAGTGAGGTATGATATTCATATAAATACCTATGTTATGTTTTGAAAAACAATTTCACGTTTTTATATAGTGAACAAATCTAAAGGAAATTTTAATCCTTCCTTCATGTGTGTACTAACAGCATATATTTAATATATATTTTTAGTAATTTTATGATTAGAATATTAGATAAATATTTATATTAATCAGTTCTTTAAACGCTTTTAATTAATTTAATTAAAACCATGTATCTGTATACTTACGATCAATAGTTGTTTAGTGAAGCGCACGCATGTATATATCTATAAAAATGCATTTTTACATGATTTTCTGTAGTCAGTGTAACGATGAACTTAACTTGACTAACAAAATGTTGTTAAATTTATTTTATATTCATATATTATTTAATATTATATTCTATTTACCATTTATATTATTTATTAAATGTTCACCCATAGTCGTCACATAGGCTACATTCTATAATACTATTGCCAGGTTGCATAAACAATCACTAAAAATTTAAATATTTAATAAATAAATAGTATACTATTTTAACAAATAATTAATTAATGATACCTTAAACATAATGTAGAGTCCCATGATTGGTCTAATAAATTTTAGTGAAGCATTAAATTAATACATTTTTATACAACCCGTCATTAAAGTACTAAAGTTTTTCATATATACATTTACATATTATATCTCATTATTATTATTTTTCTTATTTTTGTTCTCTAGTTTAAATTTTGAATTTCAAAGTGTTACGTAGTAACAATTAAATTATTGTATATCGCTGATGCTGGTATACGGTGTGAAATTATGTACCCGTAGTAATAGATTTATACCAAATTGGGGAATGTGAGAGGATTTAGATGTTAGATAAGACACTTAGTTATACCAAGTATAGTTTAGTGTATATTTATAAATAAAATAAATGTCATATAAATTATTTTACTTTACCGATGATCTGGCAGCAACAATACACAGAACAAGCGATGAAACGAGACCAGTTCAGCAGTCGTATGTCTAGCAGGCCGAACAATTATTATATACAATTATTATAATAGATTTTGTTTACTAATCAAAATAGTTATACCTATATATGGTGGGACTCCGTGATATTACAGAATGAATGAAATATTACACGGGCGTCTGTAATATATGTTTAGTATATAATACTATACGTAATATTATAATTATAAAAATATGAAACTGGAATGGTGTGATATACCATTACAAAAGTAATGGTTTCCCAAAATTACAGTAATATTTATGAAAGTTCTCTTAAAGAGAGTTTCATATCTATATTCAGGTTAGCACCGCTATCAGTATTAGTTTTCTAATCTATTTATTGTAATTTATTAACTAGCAAAAATATACGCATATTATATACAATATTTATACTGCTCTACATAGATCGCGTTTAATACTGCGCGTGTGATGCGATCGTAAAGCAGCGTAGCAACAGTTGCGATTTGATTACATAAATAACAATATATGTAGTAACCGTGTGACTTTGTATAATATATTATATACGGTAGTAAATTTGCGGTCGACACGCGTGTTGTTCTTAATCACGTTCATCATAAACGACGCGTAGTACCTGCCTTGCTGCACGTTTAGCATAATATTACTCCACCTTCATTATCGTATAATATACTGTGTGTAGGCTCAGGATATATCGCTTTTCCCACAGCCGTATATGCACATCCTAAGTATAGCTTAAAAATCTGTATTTTAAATTAAAATTTGTTTATTTATTTTTTAGAATATTTACTGTATACATTTTATGTCTAGGTTAGCACTTTTTTAGAATGTACTCTGGCAAAACAAAATATAAATGAACGATGGCAACACTATAGGTCTTTAATTTGAATTGGAATATTGCTCAATCGAATTCGATATTTTCTAGTCGATCAAACGCTTATCACTCAAGGATCTGCCACATAGAAAGGACGTAATAGCGGTCGGGTGACGACGGTCTATAGCAATTATACTACCACCACGCGCCGTTGGCTACCACTTTTGATCTGGCCAGACCGTTTAACCCAGTAGACTATTATAGTGTTGTCGTTGTATAGGAATAGTAACAATTTTTTTTGAAGAATTCAATTATTGTACACTAGATATTCATTTTTTTAAAAATTTTAAATATGGATCAATGCCAATCGATCTTAACTACTTACCTAATCAATTCAAAGAACGAGAACAATGAAAGTCTTGATCCTCGTACACAATATGCATAGTGGTTTTTATCGAACATCTTTTAAGCGTATGCGATGAATACATACAATATGATTCAACTCACCACGAGTATTCTTAGTCTATACGTTTATGATATTATCGAACTGCAGCATCATGACTACGATGTATTGACAATGATAAATAATATTTTGCATTTAATCTATTTTTTCTTATTTTGTAAAAAAAAAAATATATGGCCATATCATTAAATCAGCCATCCCCAATCGCGATCAACCTACCAACCGAGTACTCGTTCGAATACTCCCCCTCCCAATAATATTGCCCTTCTCTATCGAATCTACAAGTCGTGGAGGTGCGGGTGGCTCGTAGACTCCCTCTCCCGCAGTGCCCTAGAGAGTCTTTGAAATTGATCGCGCGCGCGGTCAACGCGGTAGCGGCGCGGCGGCGAGTTTGCGCGTGTGTGTAAAACGAACGCTTTTCAGCCGACGACACTCGCGCGCGCACCTATAGCGGCTGGCCGCCGACGCCACCGCCGCCGCGATTTACGCAGTCCTTGTCGTTTGCGAGATTCTGCGTGCCGCCCATCGACCGCGGTATACTTACGCACGCACACAACCGTACGCACGTGCAGTATACAGAGCGTTTACCGGTGTCCGCAACGATGTCGTAATATGCATATCTGCAGTCGTCGCTATTGAAATCGCACAAACCCGTAACAATGTTATGTACGGTGTTTACACAATAAAAAAATAGTCGTCGGCTATACCCAATACATAAACGAGAAACCTAATGCAGATGGACGTGCACCGTGTCTATTAGCGGCTCTGTTTTTCGCGAGTGAATCGTTCGACGAGTGTTTTCATCGTCGCGTTGACGACCGCAGTCCTTTCCCGTCTACCCGCTGCGACCGCCGCCGTCGTCGCCACCGCAGCGTTTTATCCGTAATCTAATTTCATCTGAGTGCAATATATAATAATATACGATCGCGCAGAAAATAATATGTCCGAGGAAGCAACGCCGCCAACGCTACCGCCGCCAAAAACGGTCAGCGACGACGAGGTTGACGATGTTCCAACGATACCGTCGCAGCGGGTGGCGGAGCCGACGACAGTCGATCGAGGTGAGGCCAATAGACATTATAAGTAGATTGTTGAATATTGAATTCGTCCGACGTTCATGATTCGTATACAAACACGAAGACATTTTACATATTCACAGATAAAATCGTTGTATACAAACATAATATAAATACATTGTGATAACTGATAATAGTATAAAATATAATGCGTATCATATATTACGTATACTATACTCGTACTACATACTTGTGTGCCCAACGATTGTCACGCCTATTCGCATAGAAGTATTTCACAACTGCAATAAATCGATTTATTTGCTTCAATAGTAATAATAATTCGAAAAAGCGCCTATTAAGAGTGACTCGGCTTGAGTCGAGTTTAATTTTCTGCTTCACTTATATTTGATAATATAGTTTTTAAACTTTGTAGATATAAAATTGACCCCTTCCTCACCCCTTTAAAATACTTCTCCGTACTAGATCCGCTACTAGTTTATGATAGGATCAACCGATTTCATATTATAAATAATAAAATCTGGCTAGATCGTAATATTGAATTTCATTATCATTTACTTGAGAGCTTGCCCACTGATCGCTCCTCTCGCTAACCTTTCCGATGTTTTATTTAAAATGTTTCTTACTGCAATAGACAATAGTCATAGCATTAATAGGTGTCATATTTTTTTTTAATCATTGTTTTTTAGATTCTGAGCGGAGTTATAATGAATGTATTGATTTTACAATGATGCGTGAGTTTTTTGTGTTTATGTACATGCACGGTATAAGTAGTCAAAATTATGATTCAATTTTCGATTTCAGTAACTTTTCTGGCACAAAAATGAATCTAGTTGGTGCTTCGAAAGATAAAAATAGAAAATTCCTTATAGTTTTTAAAACCTTAATGAAAACAAATAAAAAAATTAAAGAAAAACGGTAATTTTTACGCAAAATCAAATTTTAAAAATATTAATTTTTTTTTTTGAGAATTGAAAATTTAAAACAAAGTTTTTCGTAAGTTAATATTGTAATCAAAAATCTAAAAATATATTAATATGGTTTTTTTTTTATTGACATTTTAAGTTCAAATTTGGACGAAATTAGATATTTAAACGAAGAATAATGATATCATACCTAGTTATTTCGTTGTAATTTAAAAAAAATTCGTGGACACTTGAAATTTTTAAAGTATACACATTATACATACAATGATATTTTAAATGCAATGTTTTCGGCAATAGTTAATTCAACCTACTGTTTTACTAATAGTAAAATAAATTACTTTATAGCAACAATATCATGAATCCTACTTTATAATGTAGGCTGATAGACTGTCTTCGCTCAGATGTGTTAGTCGTATACAACGATTATATTATATTGAATTAAAATTTAAAACATCCATTATAGTGACCCACTTGACATCTATTATACAGCAGAGTGGTACTCATTTGTCTATCTTTTTTTTGGATCTATGGAAATTATAATTTATAAAGCACTGAATAATATTAAATATATATATATATAATAGAGAGATACTAGGCAAATACTTTGTCAATGAAAATATATTTTTATTTTATCTATGTATATAATATAGTAATATACACATTCTTGTTCGATCTTGGCCGAAAAGAGTATGGTTAGTCCGTGACTTTATCTATTCAGTTTAAATTCTGGTTACTTTATGAAACTATAGATCCATCGACGTAGTGTTACTTAACCAGTAATTTTTTTTCTTTATTTATAAGATTAAAAATGGTAATTTGAATTAATAGTATATATTATATTTTTGCACAATTTTATATTTGTATATATAATTTGTATAAAAAATATACAAACTAAATAATAAAAAAAAAAAAAACAGTTTAAATAGTTCTTTTTTTTTTGTCACATCATAATATAAATTATTGTGCCATGATCAAGTATTTAAGTTTCATTATAATACCAGAATAAATGCAATAATAGTAAAAATCTGTAATGTTGTGCATAGATATTTTTCATACAGTCGTTCTAGTAATTGATTATATTAGTATGTAGGTTAAATACTCGTTAAATTGCAAAAATAGTAAAGAAAAGATAACTTATCATCTCAAAGGTATTTTTGTTCTAATTTATTAAATTGTAAATATTATTAAAAGCCTTTTGGCTAAAAAAAAATGTTCTAATCGATAAATAACATATATTATATATATAGTCCAAATTTTGCTGGCTAGCCTCCAACATGGTCAATAATACTTAGGGCCGTGCAAAAATATTTTTCAAACTTCGTTTTGTTTTGTTTAGTACCCGTTAAAATACAAAAGGATATTTCGTTCCAATTTATTGCAAGTGAATATATTATTAGATGTCTTTTTTTCATAAGCTGATTATATAACTTGGGTTGCAAGACGTAGATGGTGTACTTTTGTTGATGTGTCAAGGCAATGTTTATAATATCGATAACAATTCTATAGGTATAACGGTCTTACATTTTTTCTTGACCTATAGAGAATTGAAGTTTATCGTTCTACTTATATTAATCACCCGTCGTATAAATTATTGATGTTCAAGGTAAAGTCTAGAAGCTTTAAATTGTTTAATTTAAAAACATACATATAGAGTGTGTCCTGGTACTGCTTATCTTGTTAGACATTTGTGGCGATAATGATAGGATGAAATAAAGTGCTTTAAATTAAATTAAATTGTCTATAAATAAAATAAATATTCATTCTCGTATCTAAATACATTTTTTTGTACTTCTTTAAATGACATTATACATTTTTAATTTCATACTTTGAAGCAGAATATTTATCTGAGAATTTGTATAGGTACATAAAAATAGAATTTCGAACGAATATTTAATTAGTTTTAATTTATAATTATTTAAAGTTGTTATGAGCGAAAAAGTGGAATACCATTTTTCAGAGCACCCCTGTGCCACTATATTCCTTATGTCAATACTTCAAAAAAATAAAAACTTATAAAACTACGAATAATAACGATAATAATAATTTGTTTTGTTTATAACTTAATTGTGCAAAAGAAAATATTTCCAAAAAGTTATTACTTTTCCAGATAATTAATGTTTACTTTAAATGAATTATCTTGTATATTTATATGTTATGTACAATTACGCAATCTAAATATCATGTAATTGTACTATTTATGGAAGTTTTATACATTTAATAAATGTATTTTTTTATTCCATTTTAATCTATTTGTTCACTACTCCTTTGTAATTGCCGTCTGGAGTTTATATTGTAAATAAATGAATAAATAAATAAATATGTAAGAATAACCAAACTTTTAGAAGGATAAAACCCTGTTAAGTTTTATTCTTATTTGAGTTATCCAGTATTAAAATAAATATTTTACTTTTACAACCTTAAGCCACAAAAACTGACAAAAATGAGGCTTATTATTGTTTTTGGCAGTTTTACAGATATTATCCTGGATATTATATTGCGTACAATTTAATAATGACTATTTATATTATTATAAATAAGAAACTCTCTTATATTTATGGATCAAGAGTAAACAATAATCAAATTCTTGAGTTCAGAAAAATGTATCGAAATATGATTAACCGGTGATTAGCTGTAGGATACGAGTGATTACAAATGATGATTATTGATTAATTATATAATAGTGTTGTTATGCCACTCATAATGTCTACTCGTGCCTATTGGACCTTTGAAAATAAATAAAATTTTACGTTAAAATGATGGGAGAAGCGGAGGTATAATAATTAATAATCGCATCATGGACGACAAAATTAAATAAAATTTTAACTGGTTCATTTTAAAATACTGCCGTGATAGGTCACACAAATTTCCATTATCATAGAGTTTAACAAACCCTTAAATATTTAATAATTTCTTAGAACTCATGTTTACTCATGCTAATTGGAGCTTTGTATATTATAACAAACCATTATATTGTCAAATAATTTATAATCGTTATGTGTAACCCATGAGCCGCAGCTAAGGTTATTAATTTATTACTTTTATTATAATTATATCTTATTATTATTTATATTAATTTTATTTAGCTTTCAATCATCATGATCTGTACTAAAAAGAATGTTAAGAACTAAAAAGTAAGGTTTGGTTATATTTAAATATATTTCTACAATAGGTAATAATATATTTTTATAAAACACTATTCATTATTTGAGCTAAGTCAATTTATTATGACTATTTACTATATTTTAGAGGAGATCGAGATAAATGTATTTTAACATACTATTTATGTATAATGTCGCTTAAATTTTGAGTATAACAATTAATTTATTTTATGTAAATTAGTTACAATGTTGTAATGTCACTTAATAACTTATTTTAATCGAATATCCACATCTATTTATAGGTACAAATGTTTTAGTTTCTGGTTGGTAAATTATTCAAATACCTTAATCTCCTAACTTAACTCAGGCTCCATACCTGGTAACTCACAGATAAAATTAAACAAAATAAAAAAAAATAAAGTGTCACTACTGGAAAACTTCTTTCTATGATGTCTGTTATATCTATGTAAATATTCAGATTATTCACCATATATATTTATTGTAAAAAAAAATATTTATCAATTGTATATTTAAAAATAATAAGGGCTAATTAAAATATAATATATTGTATGTATATACAATTAATACTGAATTATAAATCAGATATTACATTTAGTCTAAATTTATATAATTAAACCATTAAACAGTACATGGCATTATTTCAACAAGTTTAAAAGAAGTAATATTATCGCATGCATAACACGTCACGTCGAACTTATGTACTAATTGCGAAGCACGTGTACTTATGGCCTATACAATAATATGTATTATAATGATCGGTACACCACCTCGTGTGTTTGTTTATTTGTTGATGACAATGTAACACGTAATTTTGTGGCGGCGTAAATTAAAACAACTACTACAATAATACGTCGTTTCCCGTTTAACTATATTACATATATATATAATATATAAGTATATCCTGCTCGGTCGCGCGTTTATATTATAACAATATGTATGCCGCGTGATGTTGGACAATTAACTCCACGACTTTCCCTGTGTAATATACTCGCAACACACCGACTTTATTATTATTTTATCATCATTATCACCATCATTATTATTATCATCTATACCCGTGCCTAGTTGTAGCAGTTGTAGCTCAGGTGTAGGTATTTATGTATATGTACTCTTAGAAGTACCAACCCACAAGCGCTCATTAGCGTCGCGTGGTTTTTAATTTGATTTTTATCCTTTCCCCGCGAAACACACATTTTCTTCCCGATGTGGTAAAGTTGCATACAGCTAACAAAATACGTTATAGGCACACGACACACATACTCAATAAATGCAGTGGTGGATTTAACGTCAGGAAGAGTACTTTACCCGTTGTAAGTTAAGCATTGTAACTTTGATTATAAAAAAATTTTTTAAATAATTGTCATTTGATGAAATAACTAGCTTTAAAGAAATAATGTTTCCTGCCAATCTAATACAATATTGATTAGCGTTGTTTAGGTACTCCCGTATTTTTAATGTAAAAGTACAGAATTATAATAATTATAATAAGCACAGCTGTGAATTTAATACACTAAAAAACTATTAAATATGCATACAAATATGTTCTTAAAAATCTTAATATAGGTATGCACTTAGTTTTCAAAATATGCAAAAAATACTAAAAATAAAATTTTAATTTAAAAATTTCTTTTTTAAAAATATATTTATTGAAATTTTAGTTTTAATATTATAAGTTTATATAAATATTGGAAAAGTCTTTATTTTTGTCGTTAACAACGCCCATAAAAAAATATACATAATTAGTAATTGTTAGTATACACTATTTGTGCAGGAAAGCCGTTGAGTCGTGTATAATAATATAGTATTTAGTAAAAAGTTGTGCAATTTTTAAATTCTATTAAAATATAATACAAATATTTAAAAAAAATTAAAAATATGTATTTAAAAAAATGTATAATATTTTACTAAAACTATGTGTTATAAATAAATATAAAATAAAGCAAAAAACTATTGTAGTTTTCTTTTGCCCAAGTTATATATCAGTGAATGATAATCGTTTTCTATATTTCTAATTTCTAATTTTCTCATTGTAAAATACACTAAACGTACCTATTAACAAATTATAAGACTTATGTACAACTCAAAGTAATAGATTATTTGAAAGTAAAAATACCATATACAAAATTACAAACCTTAAACGTGTTAAAAAATAAGTATGAGGTTCAAAAATAACTCAATTGTATATTAGTACCTATGTGTAATAATTAACATGATGTATTATATTCGCTGTTTAAAAATCTCAACACATTTGACTTTATAGTATATATACTTTGGTACTATTAATACCTTAAATAATTAATGAAATTGCCTTTACCTTTTTACAACACACATATTATTATGATATAAAATAATATTCTTATATTTAACTAGTTTTAAATTAAGTATTTTTCAAAATAATTAAATCAAATTAAATTAATATTCTGTTTATTATAATATTATGGCCATACTTTATAAATTAACGAGTTTTGATTTTGAGGACCAAATTTCCCATAGGCCATAGTCCAAATATATAAAATAAACAAAAATTATGTATTATATACACATATTCAGAAAATTAAAATATATGTTAGTTTGTTATGTCTATTTACTTATACAATACATACATAATTTATAAATATTTATTCATCTAATGAAATTAATAGTATTTTTTATTTTAGATAATTCGAGTCCTGTCAAAAATTACATTCAACAGACACCTGAGCAAATATCAACCATACAGTTTGAAAATGAGATCTCACCCGTTGCTATGAATGGCAATTTAAACAGACCTTGTGCTTGGCAAAATAGTAAGTATATTAGGTATCAACTTAACACATATTATGTCTTGGGTAATGCGTAGGTATATAGCTAAATATAATGGTACCATTGACCCCCCCCCTTGTCTTAACATGTACTGTGGTTTATATTATTGTAATAAAAAATAAAAATGATGGAAACGATTCTGTAAAAACTCTTTTTAAATGCTGAGTGCGTGTCATTTGCTGTTCACTTAAACTTGACACGCGTTTTGGTGGCCAATTGTCTAGTCGAACGGTAAAAAATATGCACAAAACACGCGTACTAAAATTTATAATAAATAACACCAATAATATGAGTAGTAAAACACTAAAAATAAAACAAAACATAACTGTTAAGACTCAAAGGTCAATGTAAGTATATATTTTTTTAATCACGCCTTATTTTTAAAATTTTTATAATTAAACTCGTACAAGTTGTACATAAATATTAAATATAATGTAACTATATTTTTTAAAATAGTATGTTAATGTTAAAATGTTTCTGTTAGTCTTTTGTCAATGGTATGTAATTAAATATACCTACCTTATAACATGCATGTGTATAGTAGTTTATAGTATATAGTGTTTCTATTAATGTATTTCATGTATAAGACTAATATTCTAAAAAAATGTACATACCAAAATAAATCGGTCAACATTTGTAAATGTATGCCAAGAATAATTAATACAACTATTGTAATTATTAGTAGTCATTTTATTCAGCTAATTTATCCAATTATTGTATTATTAGAAATTAGAATCAATTAAAATAAAATATTATGTATACCTCCTAATAAATACCCATCAAAATATTAAAAAATAATAATTGTTATTGTTGTATGAGCGACGTGCATTCTTTTTTATTCAATTCAATTGTTATATTTCTCAAAATAACTGAACATATTATATAGTATAATCGTAAGATATATAATGTCATATAATAGTCTTATTTCACTGTACACAGTCGTTAAAATATATACTGTTTATACCTACGTATAGGACTCAATTTATTGTTATTATAATATCTATAGTGTTTTGTAGTAGGTATATTCCTTCAGAAGCTAATAATAATAATATGGTAACATAGGAGGGTGGGTATTTACTAAACAGGAGATTACGCCGTTATTACGGGATTGCATGTCAATATTTTATTACCTAGGCAGCGCCTTTCACTTTATATTCGTATTTTTATTTATATTTTTTAGTATGAAAATATAAAGACAGCCCTCGCCGTCAGTTAAACTAGAACATGTACCAACATGTTAAGCTTTAACCTACTTGTTAAAAATTAGCTAACATTATAAAATCTATGTCAGATTTTTATTATAACTGAATTACTGAGACTAAAATATCGTAAAATATTATGGCGTTTAATCAGACATGTATATGCTATATTAATGTATTATATACAATAAATGTGCATATCACATATATTTATTTGTGTACAAATTTCCTAAATATCAATCAATAGATTTACACTTGCTGGTGTCAAAACTGTCTAATTTATAGGAATATCCAGTTTCATAAAAATATTTAAAAAAAAATAGAAAAGCCAACCTACTAAAAAACAAATTAATATATAGTAGCTCCTTTCTTAAAAATAGCCTCCTTTGTTTCTATTGAGGCTAATCTGTTAACGAGTATAATATATATATAGACATAATTTTCTTATCGATGAACCTACACAATATTTAATTAATTATTTTTTCTTTTAATATTCTTATTTTTTTTTTTTTTTTTTAATATATTTTGTAAATGTATTATCTACCTTATAACTTACAAAAATGTACGTTTAATAACGAATCCTGTATAAAACTACAATTGGGACGATGAACAGTAATTAATACACGTACCTTTACATGATTTGACAACCCTTGATGTTTATGGTTTTAAAATATATAGGTTATAGGTATAGGTACCATTTTTGCATTTAGGAGTGCCATAGCAGATATAATATTATGACTCACTAAAATGTTGAGAAGTCGTAGAAAAACGTCATATGTATTATTATGATGGTTGGAATTTGTTATTTGTGTATAGTGCTTTTATTGGTGGAAAATAAACTGTGTATTTATATATATATATATGAAGTGACTGAGGGAAGAGCTTCTTCCACTCTGTCACCCCCGAAGGCTGTCCCCACCACCAACCACACCTAGCTATAGGGAAATCGGGAGCTGTTCGTGCCGTACATAGTATATAGTGTTTTATTAGCGCGTGTATAAGCACGCGAATTTTGATCACGCCGAAGTTTAGAGCTGTACTCGCCGAGCTCAGTGAAACACAAGAACTTACTGAGCTTTGACACATTTTCACGCTGAATTCCGTAGAACTATTATTAAATTCGTCCAAAAGGTATGTTATATTATATATATTACAAACATAATATTATATATTATATTATGTGTGTATAGTATTCACATATTTCATACACCTATATGCATTTTGTAATACTCGTTATATTCTGTATAGGCACAATTATAATCCTCAAAGGACAACGGTTAGAACAAATATTTTTTCGATTTTTATTAGGGAACTTCCGACAATTACACCATAGAATTTTAATTAAATAATTAAAAATTGTCTTACAATTGTATTACTACAAGCGTAACTGCATAAGCATTATTTATATTTTTAATTTTACTAAGTTAATTGATGTATCTATAATAGAAGTACCTTAAGGTGCAGTACAGTTAATATACAATAGAAAACAACTAGTTATTTAGACCATATTAATTTTTTAAAAGTATTATATATCTATTAACATATTATATAATATTAATTCATATATCCAGTAATTCTAAAGATATTTAACATCGATATAAAAAAATTACTGTCGAAATCGAATCGAAAAAAAAATTGTTTGTGTATGATACTATGATACACCTGCTTAACCTACGGTTATGGAATAAACTCATATAAATTATGAAATAAACATCATATAATAGTTATAGGTCGTATATACACTATACAGGTATGTATAGTTAATTTTTGGGGTCTCCGTAACTATACACGGACGTTTAGTTTATACATTGTATTGCTCCGGAAATCGATGGATGACGTGCAGTGTGGCTTTGGGTGGAATATAGTAGTTTTCCGTTGACTACCCCTCTTCCCACACAGTTTTCTAAACATACCGAATAATCGATTCTGCCCCATTTCGTGCATTATATAAATATATAGTATATATATTATAATGTTTTGTGTGTGTAGCCACGACGTCAGTCAGTATATTATTATAATATGTACATAGTATATACATACAAGTATAGCTGTATAGGTATATATGTTAAGTGTTCGACGCGCGATTCAATATAGTTACGATTCGTCAGCGGTGTGTATCGTGTGTAAAGTGATGTATCTAAATGTTGTGATTGTCATTTTTAGGTGATCGCAAGAAACGGACGCATATAATACCTTTATAAAAATGTATGCATAACATAATATTGTTCGCTATATAATATAGCCTATATTTATTGCTTTAAACGACAAAAACGCGTTTAAATTATAATAATATACATTCTTAAATAAATAGAAACACACATTATATATATATATAGCACATAAATAATATAATTTTAATTAACACACACATGGAATCGTATAACTGCGATATACATTGTGAAAACTAACGAAATTTATTAACGATAAAATAATAACATGGACAGCCATCGTCGGAGTAGCATTGTAGAACCCACGGGCGGCGGTTATGTACCGGATACAAGAAGTCAATTGAACACGGTAAGAGACGAATATTTTCACAGTATTGCACTGCTAGAAGTATAACACAGGTGTAGACAATTATTATATAGTTTAATTGTAAACTGTATATGGATCCAGGAGAGCCGCAACAAATATAATACTAAACGTGTATGCTGTGGTGTAAAAATAATTGAAATTAGATTTATTTATATAAAGAAGTTTCTCCATCGGGCAGTTATTCTTCATCTGCGAATGAGTTAACCATTTTTTTTTGTATAATTTTACAGTCTTCAGTTATCAATGCAATATTATAAGAATTTTTATACAATATTATAATAATTACTAAATTATAATGTATATAAACAGTCAGCAGATTGACAAAAACACAATAACTGTTATATCGTATGAAAGGACCTATTTATGTTATGATTATAGATTATAATATGCGTGTCGGAAATAAACTTCATGTCATCCCTTACGCGATATTTAAATAAAAATTCTATATTATACAGTCATCTGAGACTTATATATGATTGACGGACACAAAAAGACTGTACTAAGCACGTAAAAATAATAATTATTTGTGACGAATAATAATAATAATAGTTAATTGCTAAAATAACAGAATTACAATACAAAACAATAAAAAAAAAAAAACCAGTTGTAGAGTCTAGCTTTACTCTTCATTAAGGTAAAGCCTTTTTTGAAAAGCAAGAGTACATGAATAGATACTAATTTATAATTTTTGTACATTTTACAATAGAGGAAAAATAAAAGTTTTAGTTATACAGTAATTAATAAAGTGAAATTTAAAATAACATTGTAAAAAAAATGTTTGCCAAATTAATTTTTCAATAAGAAGATAATTGTTTGAGAGCACACGCGCATGTATTTAATATACATAAGTTTGTATTTTTTTCATTGCCAGACGACGGTACAACCTAAGCCACCGCAGCAGCGGGCGCCTGAATTCGGCCCTAGACCGCCGCGGCCCGAATTCTATCAGCAAGGCCCTTACGGCGCACCAAACAGGCCACAGGGACAGCAGCAACGGCCACCGCCGCCGAGAACGTCCGGCGACAATAAGGCCAGTCCCTGGAATCTTATCCGACAAACTCTGCCACCGGACGTCGGAGTTCGTGGTCCAGTACAGTTGCAGCAACAGCGTGGGCCTCCACCGCAGAACTATAACAATAACAACAACAGCATACAACAAAGACAACCACCACAACAAGATCAGCAACAGTACAGGCAACAGCTGCCAATGCAGGAACGCCGTGGCCCTACGTCTCGGGTTGGCGAAGATAGGCCGCTGCCGCAGTTCGGATCGGAAAATGGTAGACAAGCGAGACCCATAGGAGGCGGTGCCGATGATGATGAAGAAGTAGTGGTTAACTCATCCATCAACCAACAGCTGCAGCAACAGCAACAGCAACAGCCGGCACTAAACCGAAGGGATTCGACGGCGTTTGCAGGCGGCCGAGCCGGTGACGGAATGGCTGATCCAAACAAGCAGTGGCAGCAGAGGGCGGCGACGCCTGGGGCAGTACCGTACGGCAAACCACAGCCGCAAGAACAACAGTACAACAGACAATCGTTGGTAATACCCGAAAGTCAGGAACAGACACGATTTCCGGCCCAGGCAACCGGTGGGTACAACAACAGCAGGCCCGCGGCATCGCAGGAAGATGAAGGTGGTCTCAACAGTAGTAGACAACCAACGCAGGTGCAAAATGGTATGCAAAAAACCAGAGACATGCAGTTACAGCAACAACAACAACAACAACAACAACAACAACAACAACAACAACAACAACAACAACAACAACAACAACAACAGATACTACAACAGCAACAGAAACAACAACAGCAAAATTTGTTAACAAGACGTGACAGCGTGTTGGACTCGAATACTACAAAAGCCGGGGTGGACATGATGTCACGTAGGAACGATGGAATGGCCGATTATGGTAGGAGACTGGCGCCGGACTTGCAGGATGACGGTGGCAGTAGGCGGCAACCAGAGCTTATCGGTGGCCGGAGACCACCGCCCGTACAGGACTCGGTACAAGAGGATGGCAGGCGGCCGGCCGCTGAGTACAAGAAAACGGAACAAGAAGACGTGAGTGGCAGACGTTTGATGGACTTCAAAAACATCAGACCAGAAGCCGGTGCCGCCGCCGAGTACAGCGCAGCCGGCAGACAGGTGACCGCCGCGGTCCGACCGGATGACAGACCGTTTGTCAGAGATTACGAACAGCCGCGGTACGAGCGCAAAGCGTCGCTGGAAAAAGATCAGCCTGTTCAGAGGCCGGCTGCGGTGGAACACGGCAACCGAGCTTCGGAACTTAGAAAGTTGCACTTCGAAGCCACTCATTTGAAAACTGTCAAGGAACAACCGTACGCGGCTATCGACAATGACAAGGTGGCCGCGGCGCGGGGTAAGGAGCTTCCAATGGACGAGACGAGAGCTAGTAAGGACGCGGCCGCGGCGGTCAGGTCGACCGGCAACGGCGACCCGCCAAACGAACGGTACAGAACGACGTTCGCCGCAGCGGCGGACCGCGTTGCGGGTGGAAACTACGAGATCGTGCCACAGCTGAGTAAGAACTCCAGGCCCGATACTTTAAAAATAATTAAAGGTATTATACTTTAATAGTATAGGCCGATTACACGCACTATATAGTCACCATACACATTGCATAATATTTAAAGAATATCTTTGAAAGTGGGTAGTTTAATCTTTCTATCTTCGAAGTCCTTTGAATATATTATTTAATTATATTTACATACAATGATTACAAAGACAGACAAAAGGCATGGCATAACATTATAAACAATTAAGGTTAATTTTATAAAGTACTAAATAGTAAATACTTAAATTAAATTTAAAATATTTGTATATTGCAATACAACATAAATAATTAATAACTTGCAGTATTTTTATACCGCAATGTCGGACGTAGATATACGACACGTTATTGAGTATTTATATACATATATATTATATTACCCCAATACATCCCCGACACGTCATACATGTACTTATTTCTTTTAAATTATTATAAAAATCGTCGGAGATTTATGGTGGCGCCGAATTATCCTTTTAAATCACCGATGTAAAGTGCCATATAATATATATAATCTTAAGTATACCTCTACCCTCCCTCTTCATCGTGTAAAAATATAAATGTTCGCCGTATTATGAAAAAAATGTGGCGTTCCACAAAATCCACTTCAGAAGTGTTTACCGATATCACTTGAGAGATGCACATTCGACATCACATGCACGAGGATATACTGAATCGTATCATATCACATCGTACTTATGATATTTTGCACTCAATTATAGTATAAGAATATAATATCATGTTATGGCGTTATACAGCATATATATGTATATATTATTATTATAAAATAAAATATAGTTGTCATACTCGTTGGTGGTACGTTTTTACATAAATATGCCTCCGACCTCCCTATAATCGATAGGTATATATATATATATATATATATAATTGTTAATTAATAAATGTATGCTCCAGAAATTACTGCTTTAACTCATTTAATAGCAGCATATAAGCAAGTTATTAAAATTAGATATTTATTTTATATATACCTACGTATTACTTTAGATATATTACATCGAAAATAATTTCAGTTGCACGCTTATAATATAATAATTACATTCACAATAATGTTTTAAATATTTATATGCATAACAAAATATTAATAAATTGGTTTTTGACTAATTGTATTTTGCAGACAATGAACCCCTCAAAGATTTGTCAAACTCGAAAGTAAGTCGTTTAAAATGTATTCGTTTTTTTTTAACTATTCTTACTCATTGTAGGTTGTATGTAGCTCTATTATACTTACATAGATAATTTTTATTCTAATTGAATATCATCTTTTATAGGTTCACTGTAGAATGATCATTATAAATTATAATAGATTATACGACTTTAATAATAATATAACATTTATTATTGTTGTTGAACACACAGGGCGATCGTCAGAACGACAACGATGTGGGCAAGTCGCCGAGCAAAATCCCGAAAAAAGACCGTTCAGAATTGAAAACACCCACCCGAGCCGTCACGCCAAAGTCTCCCGCAGAGAGCGTGGTGTCCATCGGGCAGAAGAGTGAGTGACGACACGGGGTGTGGAGGAATCAAATGGAAAATTCCATTGATTGTTCATTACTATATTAAATGTATGCTGTTTTTGTCATAGGGTTGCCAATGAATAAAGTGCAAGTGGGATCTGCTCCATCTCCGAATCTCAAAGTAGTCCGGTCGAAAATTGGATCACTACAGAATACTAGTCACAAACCAGGCGGTGGTCAAGTGAAAATCGAAAACAGAAAACTCGAATGGAAAGCCGGTACGAGAGTCGAGGCCAAAAACGACACCTACGTTCCCGGTGGTGGTGACAAAAAGGTAATAACTAATAATATTATGGGTATTATTAGTAAGACTAAATGAATTATGAAATATGGCAAAACTCTATAACTATACTAACATATTTTCTAAGGTCGACATTGTCCGTATGACCGTAACTAGGTACTTATTTCAGTTATTATGAATGATATTGTATTGTTACGCCTTGTGAATATCATTTAAAGTTCAATACATAAATTAAATTTTTTATAATATACACACTAAAATCTCTTAGGGAACTATTAATAGCTAGCACGCGATTACTTTTAGTGAGGCTGACTGCTAGTATAGCTGGCTTTGACTTTAAAAAATATTTTGGAAAAGTAAATCGGGTATAAAAATGTTGCTTTAATGTTGAGTTTCTAGTTAATTTGTGACAAAATCATAAAAACTGAAACATTTAATAAACACTAGTGTTTGACCAGTTTATTTTAATATATATTATTTTATCCTATTATTGTTATATTATTTTCGTTATTATTTATTTAATTTAAATTGTATTGAAATTAGAAGATCCTTCGTAATTAAACCTACGATATTTATTTTTATAGATTCAAAGTGTTAAACTGCAGTGGAACGCCAAACCTAAAGTAGGTTCACTGGACAACAAGACCCACAAGCCTGGGGGTGGTGACAAAAAAATTGAAACCGTTAAGCTCGACTTCAAAGATAAGGCCAAACCAAAAATTGGGTCTAAAGACAATATTAAGCACACTCCCGGCGGAGGAGCTATCAAGGTAATGTTAGAATAATATAAATTAGTATACGGTAGTATACAAAATTACAAATTAAAAACAACTTGCTTTTATCAGATTTTAGATCTGATTATATTATGTAATTATTTTATATGTGTGTCATACTTTTGTACAGTCATCTACTCGTCTGAATTAAAACATCATAACTGAGAACATTAATTCGTTATGACGTTATAACTTAAATACCAAAACGCGTAAGGTACCTATATACTATAATCGTGTTTTCTATTTTATTTTCTGCGTTTCAAAATTCTTATTTTTAGATCAATTTGATGTAATTAATTAAAAAAAAATAAATATTGTAAGGATACTATCATATCTTATAGTTACAAGTATTATTATAGTCATCAAGAATTAAATATTTTATATATTTTAGATCATTAACTAAATACAATAATCAAAATTTCGTAAAAAAAATTTTTGTTTTATTTTTTAGTGCTATCAATATAGTTTTTAATAACCTATTTATAAACATAAATATACTAACTATTATTGCTATTATATAGGTAGAATAATAATTATTTTTTGTGCCTGGGAAAGTTCCATGGAATACAAAAAGAACAAACATTATTTTCCTCTATAATAATATAATGATATAAGTAATTAAAATTAAATTGTGAATTAATATTAAAATATTCACAACTGACGCATTTTAAACATTTTATAACTTATTAATTTTTAAATAAAATTTTGTACTATTAACAGAGTGAGTTATACATATTATTTTAAAAAATAATTCAATATTAATTTAATATGTAGGTACCATTTATAGGGTAAAGGTATATGAATAAAGGGTATAAAACATAAGTACCTATTTAAAATCACATAATTGGAGCAAAATATTGTTTAGTTAACGTATGTAATATTATGGTATATACCGTATATGATGAATATCAGTTATTGATTTCACTTGTTGATTTATAATTGTTTAATCATTTTGATTTACGAATAAATATTATATAGGTATTTTTCCAAGTACAGTGATACCTAACCTAACCTAACAGGTAATACTATTTTATCAAATATCAAAGGCTCTGGGAGGGGATCTATCACCCTTAATTACGCTGTAGATACTACATCATAGGCGTCGGTGGGAATGGAACTTACACCAAAATCCACTTAATAATAATCAAGTCCCCCCTCCCCCAAAAAAAAAAATATCACATGTCACATTTGACAAATATTATTATTTTATAACTTAATTTATAAGTCATAATATTTGAACGATTTGATATTATTTTAAATCTATTATTTATAAGTTTGATTCTATTTTGGTGGATATTATCCTTGGCCCGATGCCCGACCCTTTCATTCCGTTGGTGATTAAACATTATTTTTTTAATTTTTATTAAAGATATTCAGTAAAAGTATAAAAATTAGTTTTTTTTGCTGCAAGAGAAATATTATGTTTGATTATAAAAGACATATTTTTCTATATAAATGAAGGATTTATTTTAAAAAAATGTTAAACCTCCTCTATTACAATATGTCAATATTTGATTAAACCGCCGTCAATGATTTACACAAATAACGGAAACAGAAATATTATATAGTATTATATGTACATATAACTGATACTATATGTATATTATATTAAATATGATAATATTTTATAGATTAGGTAGGTAATTGCCTATTTTTTTTTATAAACAGAGGACCCTGCAATCTACAGCCTGCAAACGAATATAATATGTACATAAAAATGTAGTTACCAAGTATATTATGTAGATATTAGCATTAATTATAAATACTGGTATACCTAATACATATTTTTATATTATATAGGGTAGATTAATTTTACATATATCATAATCATGCCATTAATGCATAGGAAATGTGTTTATCCTACTTTTCATAAAGGTTTATCTAAACTATTGTTTTATTTTAATTTTTTTACAACTTTACTTCAAACAGTTTCTAATAAAAGACATAATGACATCGTCATATTGTTTATCGAGAAGGCGATGTAATTTTTCTTTATGGAAAACCATATTTTAATTTTTTAGAGCCAATCCATACAATTATTAGACAAGGAATCGCACGACGGCGACGTGAGTAAATAAATAATTAGGTCGCAAACGCATATATACCTATAAATATATATGTGTGTGTGTGTGTGTGTGTGTGTATATACATATATAGGAGGTACCTATTCGTAATATAATAATATATAATATTCACCAAGTCACAACGCTTAATGCATACATATATTATACTTAGGTAAAATATACTTATAGAATATGCTAAACTGTTTGTACGACGAGTGTGCGTGTTCATGTCTTACACTGCAACACTATATTATTATATTTGTATACCTACATATAAACAGTACACTGTTTCCACAGTCTTTATATTATATTATACACTGATTGTTCTGTGTTCATTTTGGTCTCTGCAAATATTTATATATATTACATATTTTTATATCTATATATCATTTTATGTGTGTTATTTATGGACGTATAAAAAACAGCAATCCGTTTCAAGTTATACGTATTATACGGAGCAACCGAAGAAATCCATGTTACAGAAAATGGCGAGGAAATGATACATTTTTATTACTCATACAAATACCTATCTAATCAATAATCAAGCTCCACCGTACAGTATTATATCGGGCGAGATACTTTTCGATCAAAACAAAAAGTTTAATAAATAATATATTTTAATACATAAAAAACATATTATAGAAAATTATTAAAAGTATAAGTTGTATAAAATGTGTATAATGATACTATGTAAATAAATAAAAATAATAAATAATTTTTTCCAATAATTATTAAATATATCTAATATAGAATAATTTTTAACTATACGTATAACGATCTTTCTTGGTATATTATACGATTTACCTATAATCTATGTATGGTAGTTGCCATCACAATCACACTCGACGACCACCACCATTTTATACAACTTATATATTTAATAACTTTCTATAATATATTTTATGTTAATAAAATTATATAAAATGTTTATATTTTTATATATTATTTATTATTTTTTTTGTTTTAGTCGAAAAGTGAATCGGCCGAAAAGGGTAGGGTATGATTTTGGTCGAAAATGGCTATGTCCATTATATCATATACCTATTCATATGTGTGAATGTTGTGAATGTTGTAAATGAAGTACCTATACCTCGAAATATAATGGGTAGAATACGATTGCGTACGCTGCTTATCGGAGGTACCATTTTCAACCTTTTTCATATACACGATTGCGTACGTTATTTTTATGCAACGTTGTCATGCTAGGAAATCACATATAGACGATACTGGAAACTATATCAAATTACTATCGTGAAATAAAAATTCACACTACTTATAATTGTAGTAGATTTTATTAATTGACCGCCAACCGTTCAAATCGAGTATATAGTTCAATATAAAATAAAATCTAAAACATGGAAAACAATAAAAATATTTACGTTGGAACGCGGAAAAAATTTGACATAATTGATACAAACAAATATCGTTTTATAAGCCAATGAAAAGACGGACAATTAAATAGTTATGCGCACTAGGAACATGTTACGCCAGTATATTAACAGATAATGGCCGTTCAAAAGTACTATCTATGTTAGGTGAACACAGCCATATTTTAAATACAATGGAGAAAATCGAACACCAAATTTTAAGAGAAAATTGTAAACGCAAAGCAAATGACTCAATTTCAATTAGGCTGTCAAAAATAATCAGATCTAAACTGATGGCAATAGATTTTGAAGTGCTACATTTAGATATAAAATCCATATGAAAAGCTATGTACGATAAAATTTCATAGTGCTCATCCACCAACACATGTGGTTATATCATTACTGACAGAAATCCAAGTCAAAACGATGACAAAAATATGTTCAATTTCAAAAGGAATTAGTAAAAATATGGCTCTATCTGATTTAAAGCGAATTAAAGCTTCTATTATAATATATGCTGAGTATAAAAATGACAAAAATATTATTATGTATTTATCTAAAATTGGCTCTATTTACCAAGGAAAACATTTATTTTAATTTATTTGTAATTTTATGTGATTTGGTAATATTTATAATATTTAATGATGTTTAGATAATTTTATATGTATAAATTTGTGATTAGCAAATGAATTGAATTATTATTTTTATTTACTTTTGAAAACAGTAAAAATGTATAAATTTTGCAATGTGGCATACGCAATCGTGTCGTTTTATGGATTTCCATTGTTATATAACAAACATACGTAATTGTGTTCTCAAAAAGGTAAATCGTACGAAATAAGGTTCTACCCAATATAATGTAGGTAGGTACCTACCTATTTGCTAAACTAAAGTAAATATTTCTATTACAAAGTTTTTCGTTTTATTACATATCAAAATTCAATCTAAAACTTGATATATATATATACCTATTATACTTATCTTATTGTTTTTTTTAGATTATAATTAACATAAAAATAGAAAGTAAGGTGCAGCCCCATAAAAGTGCAACAAAATATACGGAATGTAATTCAATACAGTGATTATAATAAAGATGCATTAATCTCTGGAATCTTGACTTTTTGAGAAAAAACACTCATCGTAGCCCTGAACTTGCACTGACACTTTTTAAAAGAAATTTAATTATACATAGATTATAATTTTATTTAATTGATTGTCCGATTTATGGATAGGTGCTTGAGTGTACATTTTCATCGTACTTGGTATATAGAGTGATTCACCATGCATGCTTATCCCCATTTTCCTCTCAAAAAATTAATTTATTCAATTTGTTTTTTTTTTTGAATTCCTATAAGTACCTAGGTGTGGTACTTAGAGACCCTATTTTCAATTATTTAGTTTTTACATCATTCTAGAAGTGATACAAACTTATTTTTCAAATAAAAACCAACATTTTTACTTCAAAATGTTAAGCAGTTTATATTTTTAAAAAATTGTATGTGGGTACCTATCTCAATCAAAATTCTAGTGAATAGTTTCTAAGTTATTAAAATGTACCTACATAAAAATAATAGTCAATTTACAAAAGTATAAAATAGTATTAATAATGCTGAGACAATTTTTACAAATTATAAAATGTTAATAGTTTTATATTAATTATTTATTTTATTTCCAAATTATTAAAATTCCCGATCTTCTAAACCTTTATATAGGTATTATTATGAACTTCTTATTCTTAGTATGTATATATATATTTAAGCTAAGCATCTACCCAACTCCAAAAGCTATTCGTTCGAATTTAGATTTAGGTATAGATATCTTCCTAAATCTAAATATGTCATCTGTTTACCATTGTATCTACAGGAAAAAGAGATGATTCTCATTTGAGAAAAAAAGTTGGTATTGGCACAGAACACTTCTTAAATGGTATAAAAAAATCTAAGAAAAAATGTTTGAAAGTCTGGTACTTAGATAGTTCCTTAAACAAGTCTACCCATCTACAAAAAATTCCAAAAACCTGAATTTCAATAAGTACAATTATTATTTAAGTATAAAATAATTGTGAGCAAGTTTGGTAAATCACTCAGTAAATTAATATCTTCATCGGTATATACACACAATTAATGTAACATTATAACATTCGCTACAACGGATTGCTGCGCTATAAAAACGTACCTACCAACGCTGTTTCCATTTTACGTGCACATAAATCGCATACAAAATATATATTTGCCTATTATTATTATGTACCTATAATATTAATATATTATTAAACGCGTATTATAATATTAATATGTAGATTGAGGATCAAAAAGTGGATATAAAAGCCCAGAGCAAGGTAGGATCGTTGGACAACATGAAACACAGACCTGGCGGAGGAGAAGTGAAAATATTCGATGACAAGAGTTACATAAAACAGACGACTACGGGACAGATCGGAACGCCAACAAAAACGCAGGTAAAATATATTTATATTATTAATATTATTATTTAATTTAAAGTTCGTATGTAGGTAATATATTAATATATAAGTATAAAGTAGAGGCGCTTAAGATATATCAATGGCGGCTGTTTTAATACAGAATTGGTACCTACTTAGGCTATCATTATTAAACGTCCAACGTTAATGTTTTTCAGAAATATAATATTTTTTTTACTGTCATCACACAATATTTTTATTTTTTTCAAAGAGAATCTTTATTTTTTTTTATAAGAAAAAGAATTATTTCCATGATCATTTACAATCATAGCCGTTCAAAGGGAGTGGACCATTTTTCCCCTAGCCTCATTTAAGGATAATTTCAAAAGGCCTCTAAAAAATTCCATATAAACTTGTATGTTAGTCAGACAATAATACTAATGATTGGGATTACTCGGCGTTACACATTAGGGCCTATCAATGCTAAAATATTCTTTTTTTTATGAAATTTCAATTTAACAATTTTATTCCATTTCTGTAGTTTGTAATAACAATATTACAAAAACAGGTTATGTTTTCAGTTATCTTTAATTATAATACATAATAATAATAATGCTTGTCATGATGCCAAAATATGAAAATTAATAAAAATATCTAAATTTCTTTTTAGAAATTTGTTATTCCAAGTATTAACGGGGCATAGCATAGTCAGTGGTGACTATATTTATTATTTTATTACCGAATACTATAAGTTACAATAACACCGATATCATAAGTTTCAATAACCTAGGTTAATAAAATTTACCAATATTTTGCAAAGATCTATATTTTTTAATCATATTGTATTATGATAATTTAGGGCCCCAAAATTAATTTTCCTTTGAACCAGAAAAAGTTTGGGGCAGCCTCATTCACAATTATAAATGATTAAATGAACAAAATAGTGTAAAAAACAATAAAATTGGAATATTTTACTCCACACCATTTTCAAATTGAAATATCTATCTAACTACTTATATAAAAAAATATAAAATTATCAGAGAACAAATAAATCAGATTATTTTCTTGAATAATACAAGAACTTAAAATTTTATAAAACAATAAAACTGATCTTGATAACAAGTGGCATGTTGTTTGTTCAATAATTACTGTCCTCAAAAGTTGTCTATAATTATTTGTTTATTGACATTACTTTATAACTTATAGATATTAAAAAAGAATTTTCGATATTGAACTATAGATAAATTTATTAGGCTACACTTCTTGTCCAATACATATCTACACTTCATAATTTTTATTGATTTTTCATAATCATACAATTACTAGTTTATATTATTCATTATATGTATTTTTAACCACTTTATTTGCTCACACCTTGTTTTGAGGGCTTTATTAGGCATTTAATGTATATATCAAACATCACAACATTTGTATAAATCGCACAGCTTTAATGATTATTTACAGAATTCGAGATCATCCCAAGCTGGCAATGTAGCTGAACAAGAAATTTAGACTACCGTCTTCATCACTTCATAAGCGTTATTTTGTTATTACATATTTCATACTTGAAGTACACATTATATAACAATAATATAGTATTAATGCTTTTGATAAGGCTCTATTAAAGCCAGAGCACATATTATTATATATTGATTATTACTGAATAATATGTTTGCACTACCATAAAACATTCACTGGTATATGTACGTATTAATATAATAATCTAATGTAAAAAGCATCATTTTGTACTAAGTTTTATCGATATTAAAATACAACTTTATTATCTCTTTTTGTAACACTATAACAATATTGTTGTTATTGTGTTTCATTGTTGCATAGCTTCGGAGGAGTTCTAGTTTGAAAAGCCCAATAAGTATGAAGTCATATAGCCCCGACGAACGACCCAAAAGCCATGTGAAAATTGTTGTTACACCAACAAGCGAGGAGGATTTGTACAATAAAATAGCAACAGACAACAGTGAAGGAGGATCTAGACGATCACGATCAGCATACATTAGATCACCTTCACTACACAATAACATAGTTATACCAGAAGAGGCAGTTAAAACAAAAAAATGATAGGATGTAATCAAAATTTAAGAATTAAGTATTTTTCCATCTATTGTGCAGAACATTTTCATAAAATCATTTATGATGTGACAGGAGGTTACTATATTTACAGTTCCTGATATTAGCAGCATAGTTGAGATGTTGGAATTTAATGTTTTAGATATATGGTACAATATGCACATTTGTGTGATGATAATAATAATTAATAAATGACTAATTCAAATACTGATACAAAATCAAAATATAATACAGTAAGTACAAGAATAATTATGGGATAAATTGCATATTTAACTAAACAAAAATTAATAAGGGGAAAAAAATCAAAACAAAATTCAGTACATAATAAAGTAAAATGTTTAACAAAAAGAAAAAATGAATACATTAATCTTGTTACAGGTTTGAACTTGTTTCGATTATTTTTTATACATATGTTTTTGGCCCAAAACAAGTCATAATATTAACTTAAATTTTAACTTTTGGTCAATGGCAGTATTACACTAACTATTTACACTTTAAAATTTAAAATTTAATTTTGGTATAACTAGAATGTACTCAACACTCCAAAATAAACCAGATGTTCATAACTCACTAAAAAAAAGTAAAAAATGAACAACATTATTTAAGGTGTTTCCGGTAGAGATGCCATTCTTAAACTATGAAAGTAATCCATTTCTAATATTTTTTCAGCTGACATTCTATTTGCCGGATTGTAGGTACACATTGCCTGTTGTTAAAGAAAAATACATTAATCATGATATTAAAATTTGGTTACTTATATTTAATTATCTTTAAGAATAAGCTTAAATTGTTAATTTAATATTCACATTATTGAAAAATGTGGTATTTAATGTGGGATTAAAAAAAATAAATAAGATTATTAATTATAATGTTAAAACTAACATTCTTTTCATATACTCATATTTAAGAAATGGTTATTTACAATCAGAGATTTTGTGACTATTTTCTAATATGATATGACATTCAGTATTTTCTACATAACATGTAATATAGAAATTAAAATCGTAGACTTTTAAATAAAATATTTTCTTAGTTTCACTTGTACCTATTTATAAGATCTTAATAATACATAATAGTTAATACAAGATATAAATATTTGATGTATTATGAGATTTTGCTAAACTATTATTTCTTTAAGTAGATTATTTCAGTTTTGTTGAATATCACTATTATATTTTAAAATTAATAAAATGAATAATAGAAATGTTATCTTGTATCAATGAAACAAATAATATTTTTTCAAATAAATCTTTTACATCTAAAAGCAGTCAAAATCAATGTTCTAAAAACCACTAATGTGGTATGCATTAATAATAATAAAAAATTATAATTAAAATTTAAACTACTATTATACCTAAAAAATGTATAAAATTGAAATTATAACAATATGTTTATAACATTAATTTCATTACTCAAATAGTAGCACATATATTTTTTTTATGTGACTGTAGTTATTTTTGTTTTGATTTTAATTCATATAACATTGTTAGTGTTTTTATTATTCTGTTAATAAACACTTTTACTCACATAAAAGACATTTTGTTGATTTTTATCAGAGAGTTCAGGTAAGAATTCACCAATAAGACGTGCTTCCCATAGTGGGAATAATGGTTTAAAATCTGGTAATTTATGTACTCCAGGCCATGTGACATCTGTTGGAGTTCCGAGAGTTCGAAAGATTCTAAATAACTGGTCAATTTCTGAATCGCCCGGAAATAATGGCCTTAAAGTCATCTATTTAAATAAAACAACACAAAAACATAAAGTTGGAATTATCATGTTTGTTATTGTTTAAACATTTTTTTAATAACTTGATGAATTGTACATTAAAAAGGGTAAATGCATTAAAAAAAACTCACCATTTCTGTGAATATACACCCAAGGCTCCAAAGATCTACAGCCATGGTATATACCTTAGCTCCTAACAATATTTCAGGAGCTCTATACCATAAAGTTATAACTTCATGTGTATAGTTACGTAGGGGAAATGAAAAAGCTCTAGCTAATCCAAAGTCTGCCAATTTGATTATACCACCAGCAGTATTTACTAAAAGGTTTTGTGGCTTCAAATCTCGATGGACAATGCGATGGATATGACAATATGCTAAGGCATTTAGTATTTGGTATAAGTAACTCTGAAAGTTTAAAACAATTTATAAAAATATCTTTAGAAATATTAAAAATACGTGTCAAGAAAAGTTTAATAAAGTATTAACTCATAACAATTCAATTATATTGAAGTGATACTTAAGCAAGTAAGTATGCTAAGAATACAATAAAAAAAAAATTAAAATTGTACAAATTAATAGTAATTTTCATGAGCTATTAATGTAGGTTAGGAGTGATAGGGAAACAATACTATTGTAATATTGGTTTTAAATAGTGGAGTGGAAGGGAAAATGATAGTTGTCAGAAAAAAATCTCCAATTATGAAATTATTAGTTTTTTAGGCGAATATAAATATAAAAGTTTTAATAATATGAATAAAATCTATAACATTATTTAAAAACTTAAGTTTATTTTTTCCAGTAAATCTCATACTTATAAAAAAAAAAAGTAGGTAGCTGCTCCTCAGTACGATAGGAGTTGAGTGTACCTCATCATTATTAAATGCGTTAAATTTTAATTCAGTGTTAAATACAACAATTGGAAACCAAATCATACAACAGTTATAATAATAATAAAATTAAAATTTTAACAAATATTCATTTTTTTTTTCAGTATATTAGAAAGAACAGAGAATTTTCAATTTTGATATCCCAATAGTACTAACTAGATCCAATTTTTCATAAGAAACCTCTATCAAAGTTAATGATCAAAGCATTTTTTCCACTAGTAAGTCCCTTCAGACATAAAAATAAAAATTATATATAATTGTAAAATTAATAAACAATAATTATAATAAAATCTTCCGTTTTTAAATCTCAAAAATAAAAAAATAAATGTTTTATTGTTGTGAAAAAAAATACATTATGATTTAGTAACTTATTTTAATGCTTTTTATAATATTGTTATATATATAAAAGTATTGTACGTAACACATAAATTATTATTTAAGATGATAAGGTGTATCAGTTGCATAAATGGGGATGGGATTGCAAGGGTACCAAATATAACGCTGGAATCGCAAAAGTTCATTAGTCATAATTATTAATACATTAAAATAGAGAACAAAAATGAGACAGTAAAAATTCTGAATTTTGTATTTTAATTGTAAAAGACTAGACACATGTGATTTAAATATAAGTAATGTTTGTAGCTATTTTTGTAATAAATTTAGAACTTAAAATTCATAGTATTTAATTATATGTATAAGAATTATATATAATGTTATATTAATATATTATATTACTATCTATTCTTTATATTACTTTATATTATATTCTTTATATTACTATATATTCTTTTAGTTTAATCTCACCTTGATTTGAGGTTCAGGTAGTCCAAATCCAAATTCTTTTCTGCGCAATTCTAATACTTTTTTTAAATCATAATCCATAAATTCAAATACTAGAAATAATTTCTTGTCAGACATAATGACATCATAGAGTTTAACGACATTTTCATGGTTTATTTCCTTCAACAATGAAATCTCTCTCATGGCTGTTGAAGGTACACCTTCTGCACTTCTGTACAATTCATGAAAAATGGTTACAATGTACAAACATACAAACAACAAAGACGGTAAAAACAGTCAAGTGGACAAAATTATCTTGAGATTGGCAGAGATATGACAAATGACCAAGTGGTGGATTGTATTTCTGGCAAAAATATCAACCAAGTCTAATTGGGCAGTTGTTGAAAAAAAACTTACGATTCCATTCTGACTTTTTTCAGAGCAACAAACTTGCCGGTCTGCTTGTCTAACGCTTTGTACACCACCCCATACGTCCCTTCACCAATCTGCTCCAGCTTGTCATAGATGACATTGATGCTGACATTTATCGTAGGACCTTCCTTCACAAACTGTCTACTTTTCACGGCACTCTGCAAACAATTTCCCAAGACGTGACACGCGCGCGCGTGCCCACACACATGCAATGATACAAATAAGTAGGTAAGTGAATTGGTATATTATATTGTAAAAATAAAAATAATATGTAAGAATAATGAATTTTTTCTATCCTTCACGTCATACAACATACCTGCATCTCTCGTTGACCGCCTTATAGGCACAGGAAGTACCGAAAATCTATAAAACTTACATTAGCAATAATCAACTACCTGTGGTAAAAAAATTTCAATGGTTTTCAAAAATTATTACTAACTAATTATTGTACACTATAAAATCAGTGTCACCACCTTATTACTGAATACTTTTATTGCTACGTTTAATATCACTAAAATTATTATTAGGAATTACCAATATAACGGAATAATGTACTATTTAGTCAATACGAATTTGCCGAATGCAGTACACATTTTCACTATTTTTTTATAGTAATTTTACTTGTACTCACTACTCTGTTTTCAACTTTTAAGTGTCCTCAAGTGTCCACTGTCGACGAGTGTAGCAACCATGACTAAATAACTTGGTATGATCACAGCAAACTGAATTTTGTTGAATTCTCGCATAACAAGGTGGAATGTTTCTGCGTCATTTGATTGGCTTACAATTTATGGCGCCTTTTTTTTTTTTGATTGTAAAATTATAATTTGTAATTGATAGCATTATTCTATATTCCTATAGTTCCATGCATATAATTGTTTTTTTTTTGTCGTGATTGGCATATGACATTACCCATTATCATGAATACATAATTAGTTTAAAAAAATTAAAGTTTTGTAAATTTTGTTCGTGCCAAGTTATTTGTTACAGATTAATTGCAGTAAAATTAACAAATATGCCAGTTTGTATAGTTACAAATTGTTTTAGTGGTAGTAAACAGAAAGGGATATATTGTGATCCAAAACTACATTTACATAGATTTTTTAAAAATGCTGAAATGAGAGCTTTGTGGGTGGAACAAATTCAACATATTTCAAATATAATTAAAGAAATTAACTGTGATACTGGTAAATTATTTATGTTGAATTTAATAACATTTAATAGATGACTATAGTCTATAATATATTGCTATTATAATTCAAGAATATGTAATTTTTAGCTTATTGCCTTATTTTGTAAATTATTGTTTATTTAAGGGAAATTTAGTAACATTTTCAAATTAAATATTGGTTTAATTAATTTAACTGCTTGTATTTTAGCTACCATATATTCTATACATTTTTCTCCTAATTTATATGAAGAAAGAACTAAAGTGCAAAATATATTGGAGTATTCTTTAAAATGTGGCAGAAAACTCAAACCTACTACCATACCTTTTAGGTTCATTTGAATTTTGTGATTTTTGAACAAAGTTAAATAATTAATTTATTGTTTATTTAGTAACGGAAATAAATCATCTACAATAAAAACTTCCACTGGATTATTTTCTGTGACAAATTCAGCTGATGAATCTAATAGGTATCTTTTTAATAAATATTAAATTATATTTTTATTATGTAATGTTACTGCAATATAGTCGCAGAGAATATTATATTGTGGGGTATAACTTATTTAAAATTTAGTGAACCGATCATAGAACATTAAATTATATTTGATTATACATTATATTTCTTTTAATTATATTTATGAGATTTATACATTATTTTAATCAATCTTATTTATTTTAAAATACCAATAAAAATGTAATTTAATATAATAAATGTTAATGTTTATGTTATGCATGAAAAAATTATATTTGTATGTATACATTTTTTAAATTGTTAAATTAATTATCTTTAACAAATTATCTTTAGATTGAATAATGACTTGGAAAATTGTAAAAGAAAGAAAACCTTAAATTCAAAAATATATTTGGCATGAAAAATGAACAAATTGAGTACTATAAACACTTTGTTAATATAGAAAATCAATGGTTTAAGTCCCGTTTTAGTGACCTTTTGTCTAAATTATTTACTACTAGTCATAGGCGGATATTTGGTCACATCTGTTGGGGGGGGCTTTAACATATACTGACACTAATGCTGTGGCGGTCTGCAGCTTGCGTATTTATAACTTTACGGGTATTGCAAACAAGTTCTAGAATATTTACGATTATCAATATATATCTACAAAATATGATTTTCTCAACAATGATAATTCGTGAATATTCCAGACCATTCTCGTATCCTAACAAAATAAAATAAAAATTATAAATATCAAATATTGAAACACACAATTTTTTATTTTAACGTCTGATGTGGTCTGATTACGTTTTGGGGTGCATAAACCCCCCTCAAGTCCCCACTGATATCTGCTTATACTACTACTCATTTTAATCAAATCTTCCATCCAAGTAAAAAAGTTTCCAAATGGTTACCGGAAGACATATCTTTTGCGATTACATTACGTAGTATATCGTCAAAAGCGTAGCAATATTTGAGGAGTAATAAACAATACCCATTACCAAGTAATTTTTAACATGAATCGATTTATACTTAATATTTATTGTTAAATCTTTAAAACAAATATTATAATAATATAATGTGAAAAAAAATTTACTTTTTTAAAATATTATAATTAAATAAAACTTAAATTTAAGGTTTGTCCACATTAAGAAAATGGGCTTCAACTTTTGAAGTTGAACCGGGAATACTTGAAAGTGTATTAACTCTTATGAAAGCCAAAGGTAGCTTGAGAATAATAATTTTTTATTTCACATTGACATTATACAATATATTTGTAGTCTTAACAATTTTAAAACATTTAATTAACTTATTCAGGAACTTTAATGTCAGACAATGAAAAGCTTACTGTTATATGTTTTGATGAAATATATATCTCCAATTGAATAAGTTACATTAAAAAAAATGAGCTGGTGATTGGACTACATAGATGTGTGCAGACTATTGTATGAGGTAGGTATTGCCTTAAATATGAAACGATTAGATAAATATTTATATTGAATTAATATTTAGGTCTTATAAGTAATTGGAAACAACCGATTGTTATAATTATGATAACTATATGACTAAAGATCTACTATTTAAGATCATTGAAGAATTACATAAGATTGGTTTTAATGTAATTTCAATTTTTTACTTTTTACTTGTCACTTTATTTGATGTTATTTACATTTGTGCTACTTATAATTGTTGAGCTGTTATAGTTATATACTAAAAGCTAAATAAAAAAAAAAAAATGTAATTTCAATGGTGAATAATATGAGCCCTTCTAACATGGCTTTATGGTGGTCTTTAAAATTTTCAAATAAAAATACATCATTTAAACATCCAAACACAGGCAATAGTGTTCATGTTTTTGCAGATGTTCCACATCTCTTAAAATTGGCCAGGAATCATTTACTTGACAAGTTGTTTATATAGCAACATAATACAATAGGACCAATTAAAAAAATCATTTGTTTTTAGTGGGTTTGTAATTACTAATAAAAAGTATGTTAGTAAATTAATTTTTCAAAAACTTATAGCAATTGATTCAGGGAGATCAGATTATAAGTTGACACCTAAATTGACTGAACAGCATATTGAAGCTCAAGGAACTGGAAGGATGAACGTCAAGGTAGCTGCTAATGTGTTTTCTGATACAGTTTCTAAAGTCCTTGCTTATGTTAGTATAAACAACTATATTGATATATTGAACTGGAAAGATGCAAGTATTTTAAAAATATTTATTATTTAATTAATAAAATTAACAAATTTACTTGTATTTATAAAAGGCTTTCGAATTTATTTTGTTATTTAATAACTGGTTTGATCTTTTCAACACATAACACAAATTTGATAGAGGTGTTCCAAATTTTAGACTGTGAGGTCAATCAACAGGAACTATTGAATACAATGACCAGCTTTATTCAGGAAATGCAAGTACACGGGAAAAGAAACTCTACTCCCTTTTCAAAAAGGTACATAAAATATTTCATGATTTTGAAAATGAGTACCTAATACAATAAATTATGTTATTATTAGAAAGGTATACTAGTATGTAATAAGTCATTGAAAAACTTGCTAGAAGATTTGAAAAGCAAATATTTTTTGCAATATATTTTTACTAAATGACTGAATTAAGATGTAATAGAGAACTTATTCAGTTTTTTAAAAGGCATGGTTGGTTCTGTTAATAATAATATAATGGCTCTTGACTTTAAGTAATGATAGAAATGTAAATAAGAATCATTATTTTATCTTTTGCGTTTAGTGATATGTGTGGTAGGTATGTGTTTATGTACGAAAATTATAATTTTTAAAAAACTGATTCTGATATTTCTACAGAAAGCAAATGTATTGATAATATTATTTTTATGTTTTTTATGATGTAGTTAATACAACAATGTTTTATGGGTAGTTGTAATTTTTAGAACTTCAAAAGACATAAATAAATTACTAATTTTTACTGTAACACAACATTTCTATAATATTGTACATACTCTTAGGTGTTTATTTTAATATAATTTGTTTGCTTAAACTTGCATATTAACTTGGAAAAACTGTTTCAACTGTGTAATATTTCGTTAGAAAATATAAGAAAAAAAATTTTTCAATAATATTTCATTTTTATTTATTTAATTTATTACTAGGAAATGGACCACTAAATCTTCAGTCTAAACATAGGGAATTTGTGTTTAAAAAATGACGTGAGAAGTATGATGGAAAAAATCGGATGCTTGAGTACACAAATAAAAGTTAGCATAAATAATTTTACGATAGTTCTATCACAAAAATGGATTCAATGTAGCAGAAATATTTATATATTTAATAAAAATAACAGTACATGGCTAAAAACAGTATTTAATTTACCTCTAAATAATGTATCAACGAATATTTATTAGTTTATTCCTACTAAGTAAACAAGTAAATTACTATTGAATGTATTTTACATATTCGACTATTTACTTAGATTCTAGGTACCTTATATCACACATTTTAAAGTAATTATTTGTATGTTTTTTTCTACATTTATTTTTATCCATCACCTTTTAGAGCGGTAAAAATGTTTCGATTTTCAACTTTAAGGGTGGTTTTAGGTAACAATTGGATCTAATTGTTAATTTGACGTTAAATACCATACACATGTCTATTTTTAAAAAGGACTTTTGGAAGATCAATAATTCTAAACTGCGTGTATTAAACGGTTAAAAATTAAATATTTATTATAGTTTAATAAATTGTCATAATTAATAATATTGTATTGATAGTCCCCGAAATTTTTATTTTTACGAAAAAGTCCATACATATATTTTTGGTAAATTATTGATTGCACACCTAATTATTTGTAAAAACTTTTATCACATCATCCGTTATGTGAAAAGAGATACACGCTTTATATTGTTACAAATACTTGTAATTCATACTAATTGGCTATAGAAATTTAATAATATTTTAAAACAAAAATAATAAAATGCTGTATTATAAAACTGTATATTATATAGAGAAACGTGCAATATAAAAATCTGCGTATAATCGAAAGTTTTATTTTTGTAAATTTGTGATCTTGATAAAACATGATTATTTACTGGTGTGCAGTTTTAAAGTTTAAACGATAATGCGGCTTTAGATTTATGTAATGCGACAAGCGTTATGTATAGCGACATTGATATATTATATCAATGTTTGCGGTTTTGGAAAAACCGTGCGGTATTTATGCATTGAAGCATTAATTTTATAAGACAGATAGCTCTTGGTATAGGGGTTTTCGGTGACTAAAATTATGTTTATACGGACTGCTAATAGGTTGTATCAACAAAAAATTGTTTAAAATTACATTTATATAATACGATTTTAGTTTTAGTTCTAATTTTTATACGAGTTTCTTTGCCGTCGTTATATTATTCCGAATTATATTAAACAATCGATCATCGTTATCAGCGTTTAAAACGATATAGATTTACAAATAAAACAAGCTCCCGCCGTTAAAATGATTACCATACCATTTAATCATCGAAGATATATTGATCTATGACAATAATAACAAGTATTAAAAATTAATTTTTAATAAACCAAGTAAAGACAAATAATTGATCTTACAAAAACAATTTTCATTTCGTATCCATCGCTTCATTTCCAGACTAGAGATCTAATAATATTTAAACAGTATATAAAACAGAATACAGAAAAATATAAGAAAAATCATAAATGACCAATAAACTAAGAATAAAAATCTGGAAATTATAATAATAATATTTATTCAAATAAATTAATATAATCATAAAAATCCAAAAATCATACAATAACAAATATATAGAAAATGTATTCAATTATCAATTAAATATGATTTAAAATTTTCAATTTTAACACTTTAGCTAGTTATGATGTAGTAGAAATTGTTTGAGTTTTTTTGTTAAATATTTTACAGATTAATAATTTTTCAATGACGAATAATTTATATTCTTTACAATTATTACTATTTAACCGCTGTTTAATTAACAAATCCAATTTCATTTTTTGTATTTATTTAAAACAAATTTTTTTTTATGGCAACGTTTTGTAAAATGTTTTTTAAAAATATGATATAGGTACATTAGTTACGGGGTCAATTATTATATAATAGTAATTATATCTTATTTAGAAATAATAGTTTAATAAAAATTTAAAATACAATTTGATTCATTTTGATTATCTCTGTTTTAACAAAAATATGATTAAATTCTTGTTTAACATTTATAAGTCCCAAATAACTAAGACCCGCAGTTCTCTTAGATGTTTTGATAGTTTATTATACACTACTTTACTGTCCGTAGACGTCGAGTTGGAGGGATCTCTCTCGGAACACCTCCGAAATAATTTTTTTACTATTGTGTACCGTATTGTCGTATATACCACGTAGTTAATGTGCGACCGGGACTTTCACGGTTTAGGAGTTTAGGACCTTCTGATGTGATAGTTTTCTATCTTCTCTACCCCAATGGTTGATGCCAATTATGCGTTTAGATTTGGCACCTTGAGGTGACGGCTCATTGGGTTTTGTTGAGCACCTGTACGGTGTAAATAACAATCGTATATAATATATTCTATAATATATTCGTATATAATAGAATTGGTTTTTTAGTTTTTGTTTTTGTATGCGTTATTGTGGGTGCACTGTTTACCATGGCAATTATTTTATGCAATTGAAAATTTTTTGTATTTTATTTTGTGCAAGTTGAGTGGTTTGGGGGACCCTCGGTCTTTTATCAATTGCTGTTGGATTATCGCTAGTGTAATTCCCGTGAAAATCTAGTATTTGCAGCACACTCGATATCGTCGTCCACGATTACTGATCAGTCAATTTGGCGAGAAGTTGATCGACAAACGTTGTACGTCTTGTGGGAGTCACGAAACGTAGAAAAAAGAATACAAATTGCGGAAAAACGACAACGGTGTAATAAAATTTATGTTACATATTATGTATGATCAAATTTACTGTGGAGGTTGTGGATTGGAGGTGTACAGATTTATAGTTAACTAGTAACAACACAAGACTCGCGAGAAGAAAAAAATAGTTTATGTAAACATTAGTGATGGGAATAGTCGAATGAAATAATCGAATCATTTCGATTATTTTAAAAATCATTGGAATAATATAATAATCAAATAAAATTATTCGAATGATCAAAATTAGTAAAAATAATCGAATGCTTTTTTTTATCTCAATTTTACTTTTCCTACCCGTATACTACAGTAGTAGTATCTAATTACTGCACAATAAGTAATATAAATATAATATGGGGTATAAAGTACCATTGTACCTACTACCTATATCTCATTAGGTAGCTCTCAGTTACAGGTAGTGATGGGATCATACATTTACGATTATTATATTTCAATTATCAAAATAATGGAAGTATCAGACATATTTATCAATAGCAAATTATTCGAAATCGTGTGTTATAAATTTATCAAAAAGTATAAAACTACACAATTGCCAATAATCATTGAATTTTTATAAATATTAAACAATATACTTAATAATATTCAAATTAAAATAAATAAAATAATATAAAATATAAACACTTTTAAAATTTTGAATTACAATGAATATAAAGTTAATTCATTAAAATCGAATTACTACTTAAAAAAATAATATAAGCTAAATTATTAGGATGAAGTCATTTGTCAACTGACCCGTTTTCGAAAATACGCGTTCAGAAGGAACAGAAGTCGCAGGAATACTCAAATATTTGAGTTGAATTTTTTAAATATTTAATTTCCGGTATCGGTAATTGCCATTCTAATCGTTATTCGGTATAATACGTTTAAATATTTGGATTGAAAATACATTTAACACTTGTAGATTATTATTTAATTATTTATATAACCAGTTTAAGCAATGTATATCATGAATCATTCGAATACTCGATTATTTTTATTTAGTTTACTAAACATTTGATTATTTTGTTTTCGAATACTAATCATTCGATTATTCGATTATTTTTTTTTTCGATTACTAATCATTCGATTATTCCCATCACTAGTAAACACTGTAAACAAATGCCCGATGATAAAGTCAGACTTTCCCGCCGTTTTCGCACATGCATAGAGATTGATAGTCCAGTGCTACCAGGTGACCCGGATCAAAATACCAGCTGAAATATCCCGCCGTTCGCGATACCCTTATAAAATGTTGACTCACGCTATAAAATAATATATACATTTATTTTGTTTCACTAACAATTTTCCCTTAAATTTAGCATAGTTAATTACATATTACATTATATATAAAACCAGGAATCGTATGTTACACATTTCCACGACGTACCAAACCATTTTCAAAATATACAACTATACAAGCGGTTTTGTTCATAAAAAAATTTAAAAAAAGAAGGGAACATTTTAAAAAAGTATCTTCACACACATATATATATTTTAAATGCCGTATTGTATCATCATTATTATAAATATTGTTTTCTAAAATAAAATTTAGATCAATAGTTTAATAGCTAAATTATGCCATTGAGAAATCTAAATGGAAAAAAAATGTAATACAACTTTTAATGCATAATTTAATATTTTTTTACCAGTTAAAAAATAAAATATTCTGTCAATTCTACTATTGACAAGTGATGTTCAAGATATTTTATTTTTGTATTTTTAACATCTAGATTTGTAGGAACATTTCTTATTATTAAAATGTTTGATAATGTGGCAAAATATGTGGGTGAGAAATACTCGACAATGACATTATTATGTGACCTATTAAAAATTATGATTGACAGATGTTATGTTAAACGAAACACGTTTAAAAATTATTTTTATCCAAATCTAATTTGGTTTAACATTTCTTTAGTCAGAAATTAATCGTCCAATCAATATTGTCTAAATATTTAAGTCTTTTTGTTACAAATGTTCATTGACTCATTGTATAAACTTATATAAAGCCGTTATATGAGGCTAAAGTAGGACATTTTTTTTTAAACTTATCGATGTTTTATGTTTTTAAGTGGTTTTGTTTGGACACATGTGTAACTAAATAAATACAATAACATTTGTATTCTATATTTTTTCATGTGGGTTCATTGTACATTTTTGTTGGTATTAATGTATTATACAACATTCAGATAAATCCTGATTTTATTATTGTCTGTATAACTTTTATAGTTTATGAGTTTATGACTATCTTGTCAACCCTTCTTTGATTAGTAAAGTATTTATTTTTTTGATGGTGAAGAATCTGAAGCGAATTTAAAATAGAAATTGGAACTAAATGCACTATTTGGACAAATGTTTTTTTTAACATATTACTTAACATCCTGAAACCGAAATTGCTTATATCACGAAAAGCAAAAACCGCGCGGGTTGAAAAAATAGTATTATTAATACATTCTTGTAAAATAGCCAGTAAAAATCTTTCCCTTGTCTATTGTCTAGTAATATCAAAACATACTTATCTCTGTATAAACTATAATACAACAATTCTTAAATAAATGACTGCTTTTTGCATACATTTCAAGTATATTTTTTGTAATTTATGAGCGTATAAGCGCATTTAACATTCATACCATGTCATTTGTACAGCAATTAAAATTAGACGATTATATTTAATCGGTATATTTATCATATAAAAATATGAGAAAATTAATAATATGATATAATATAATAGGCGTAATATTATTTATTAGAATATGAGTATAATTTATTATAATACGTTTTAAATAGGCAACCAAATGTACGGATATACTCTGCTGTTCATAATATGAGCCGTTAATGACGTAAACTTCATGGAGTCCTGGTACCGAAAAATAATTTTTCCGTATTCCGCCGTTGTTTACGACATCGGCCTTGTTCGTGTCTAGTACTTTTATGAAGCCCTGGTATCAAAATTGATTTTTCAATATTTTTCAAATATGTATTTAATTAAAAAACCAATTACTTAATATTTAAAATATTAGTGCGGGGTGGCATGAAAAAAATGATTAATGGCTCAATAAAATTAATGGATCAATCATGGGCCACTAAATCATGTTTAGGGATCATTAGTATTATTAATTCGTTAAATGTTTATGCAAGCCGACATACGTGTATTATTTATATTACATTACATAAAATCACAGAGATAAAAATATACTTAATATCTTCTTTACATTTTGTAACTAAAATATACATAATGTAAATAAATACATAAATATATATAATCATCACCACCAACCTAAAATAATAATAAAAATTATAAGACTAGGTTAGGTTAGGTTAGGTTGAAAAACTAAGGTTAAAGTGGAGGCTCTTAAGTGATTGAGAGTCGGCTGTTGTACGGTATGGGCCAAATCAGTGCTTGTAACAGCCTTACCAAGATAAACTTAACAAGATCCCAGGGATCCGCTGCCATAAGGACAATCCGGGCGGTATGTCCCGATATGTCGTAGCAGAGGCAGCCTTACTGCTGTCAAATATACCACCGGTGAACCTCGTCGCCGAGGAAAGGTATAGGACCACTTGGGGTCCCTCCAAATTTCCATAGGAGCATTTGGAACGAGGAGCGAAAGATCACAATTCAAGAGTGGCGCGGGAGATGAAGGACAACTACAAAAATGCCTTGGACCCACAGACTGATTCCCAACGCCGTCCATTGGTCTGAAAGAACTGTACCTAGAGCGGGGATTACATACCACATGGCACAAGCGTTAACAGTGCACGGGTTAGAAATACACTTATATTAATACACTTATATCTAGATAAATATCAGATAACTTCGAGTTTAATTTTGCACATTCTCGGTGATACGTGTATTTGGTAAAAAAAATCCTTTAAGATATTTTAAAAATAAACATAAAATTAAATAGATTATTTCTTTTAAACATTTTATTAAAACATGACAAGCCATTCTCTGAATTGATTTTACAAGAAAAATTACGTTTGAAAAAAAAAAATTAATAATATAAATGACAGGTTAATGCTATAAAATAATATCAAAAATCTTATTATTCAATCTGTTCTGCCTCGGTGTTATCAGAGTAGGTACTCAGTACTGGCTATGATTAGAATGCTGAGTACAGTCGTACAGACAAATAAGGTGATAACTGAGAACAGCGACTACTGACTAGTGAGAACAATAATCATAATTTTTGATATGATATTACAAATATAAATATAACATTCTAATCGTTATGTGTGTATACAAATATTTAGTAATTATTATAGATAATTTGTTTATACTTTATACACAATTCTATGAAGCGGGAAAATACGAGTATTGGGTATCTATTTAATAAAATTCAATACGAATAAAAATTCACATCATTTTTTTTAAATATGTTAATTTTTTTTACCGATAAAGCAGACGCAACCTGTTGCTGTCTCTTTCCTCATTTTTTTTGTTTTTGATTTTGACATATGAAGATTTTTTGAGCGAGTTTTAAAATAATGCTTAAAAGCTTGCTGAATTAGTAAACTAAATATTCGCAAAAAATGAATTTTCAAAAAGTTAATTTCTATTAGGAAAATGTCGGAAAAACGTGATTTTGAAGGTAAAGGAAGGTTGTGCGAACTTCAATGCCTATCATGCAAACTCATGTGTGTGGCCTTACTAAAATTTACAAAAAAATTTAAAAAATGTTAATTATATTTTACCGATAAAGTAGTCGAGACTTGTTGCTGACCCTTTTCACGTATTTGATGTGTTTTTAATTTTTTGGTGGGAAGATTTTCCGAGCGACTTTTAAAACTATGCTTAGAAGTTAATTGAATTGTTTGTCTAAATATTAGAAAAAGTAAATGGCAAAGATAATTTAAAATAGAAAAGTGACGGAAAGACGTGTTTGTGGAGTGCTAGTGATGATTTTTATTAAGACGATGATTGCAGTGCTATCTATCTCCGTATTTTTAAATTTACAACGATTCCACGAAAAATCGATTGTGACTGTTGCTTTTTTAGCCGCTAGATAACAATATCCAATATGTTTTTATTTTAAATTATATATAAAAAATGTTTGCTTTACCTATATAATATATATTATTATTGCTCATTATATTATTATATAAAGAATTATTTTAAAATATCTATCATAAAGATAAGAGATAATTATTGACAAGTAGAATAATTATCTTGGCGATTATAAAATATTATATACTACTATCATAGATCTTTGTAAAATATTATAATTTAATTATCTAGTTAAATATAAATAGTCAGCAATTTTTTATTCAGATATATATTTTTTTCTATTTCCTTTCAGTTATAATTATACAAAGAAATGCTAAAATTGTATCATTTTATGAAGTACCAATCTAGATTTCTAAACGGTTATCTGATTGATAATTTGTTTTTAATTTATAAAGTACCTATTGTGATATAAATTAAATATTTTATTATTTCTAATAAATATATGCATAGGTAACAGTTATTTAAAAAGTTCATTTTTTAACAAAATAATTTATTTTATTATTTCAACTAAAACTTAAAAAGTAAGCAAGTGCTTACATTTTTAAAATATCGTCAAATAAGTTGTCACAACATAACATTTGTTTATTAATTACTAGTATAATAAATTATAAATTTAAAATACTCCCATCATTTTTCATTTTATTATACCCATTGAATTGCTAAATTTAGTATTGTGTTACTATATTTAATTATTAAGAGTTTAGGGTGATTCTGTTGATGGTCGATGAATATGAAGATAAACCACGATAGGTAGATATTAGATACATAAATATTGTGCTAAAACCCATTATTATTATTTATAAGTTTAGAACTAAGAATATTTTAAATAAACTAGTAGGTAAAATACAAACTATAAAATATTTAATAACACAAGAATAAAAAATATATATAGGCAATTACATATCATTTGCAATTTAATTATTCCACTGATTCTAGATTTCGCCAGTGGCAGCCTTTTCGGTATGTGGGGTCCTGATTTTCTTATACCATCCACCCTCTCCCCTTACAAAAAATATTGGTACGTTTTATTAAGGTAAAAATTACCATCCACAACCAATACCTCCCTCCCAATTTTTAAGTGGGGTCTAGGCCTCATTTGTGACATTTCTGTACGCCACTGGATATCGCTGCAACACTACACGGGTCACCATTCACGTAGATTTTTCAATTGTTTAGGAATAATGTAGTTTTCCAATCGATTTCTTGTTGGCTTTTTTTTTATTCTTATTCACATAGATACTAGTTTTAAAAATTATTCCGGTTATTGTTTTACTCAAATACTTTCAAATAAATTCAAATAGCTACTGTTACACAATTATTTTACAAAGTCTCTTACATGATCGTGATATCTGTAAATTAATGTTTTATATGCGGGTTATAGCCTATAGTCAATTGGGTAATTTACATATTTTACATTGTTTAAACTGAGATGAATAAAAAAGTTATTCTGTTTAATATAAACGTTTACCTACGGTCATCATGACGGGTTTAAAATTATCCGACCAACTTGTGAGGCGAAATACACTACTACAATCATTATGGATGAACATATTATTTTGATATAATTTCTTGAGGCTTCATACGTTTTATTTGAAATTGAAATTTTAAACCTCAATAAAAGACATTCTCAAGTAGTGATGAGTGATAAAGAATATTTTTGCACTCGTTTTGGTGCATTTATTTTAATACACACGCTCGATTTTATTTTAAATTGAATATAGTGTTATGCATTGTATTAGTATTTTCAATGTTTATAACACTATTTGTTAAAAAAATCGTTTTGAATAAATTTAATTTGTTTAAGAAATATGAATATAGGAGTAGGTCATATATAAGTCAATATATTTTGATAAAATATTTATAACTATTTTAATGAATATCGATATTAATTGGCATGTTTTTAAAGTAGAAATCCATCAATATATTTATTATAATTTACTGTGAATTACAATAATAAAAACTATTATAATTTATTGTATATCACAATAATAAAATAAAATATTATGAAACTAATTATAATATTTACATAGTGTGTACATGAACAATAAGTTATAATTGTCTTTAGATAACATAATTAGGTAGTTAAACTAAGAAATTGAATAACTTTATTGTCGTTATATTATATTAAAATATTATACATAAAAAGTCTTACAAACGTTTTGCCACTGTTAGGTATTTATTAGCTCACTAAATATGGTAACTTATTACATCACGGTCGTTAATTGGTGCAATTTCAGTATTTTGTTTTTTGTTTTCACTATAGACGCCGTCAACAGTGTTCGATTTTTGATTTTCGTTTAAATAATATATCAAACTGAAATGGTAAACCAAGAAATATAGTAAAGCCTTCATCATAATAATTATTTAATAATATATTATCGCATACATAGAAATCATAAGTTTAACATATGACACATTGACACCTTCATCCATCGCACGTATAATTTATTTTATACGTGAATATCTTTTGAAATCAAAAACGAGTCATACAGATAAAATCATATTAAATATACTTACTAAAAAATGAATACAAGTGGAGTTGTTAAGATAATACTGATTATAAAAAATGCACTGGGCATCGATTCAAATGTATGGTTGTATATAAAATTGTATAATGGTAGAAATCCACTTTTCATTGTACTTTCCATCAATAATTTCACTGCATTCATAGAACCTGGTAAACGAATAATCAAAAACTTCGTTAAACTACTGTAGATCGAAACATGCCTTATAGTTATTTTCATAAATTATTATAATCACCCAATTCATCAGAACCAACGCATTTTGACGCTATAGAACTGGTCAATGCTAAAGCTGCACCACGAAAGAGTTCTAACGGTGGCACTATAAATTTAAAAATTATTTTTTTATTATTATTTTTACACAATCATTGCGCCATGGCGGTAATACTTACCTAAAAATAGTTGCCACGATTCGGAAACTAAAAAGAAGGCGATCGCAGCAAAAAGATCAAATACCGAAGCAATCATACCAATTAACGCATCGTTCATTCGAAACTTGTAGCTTAAGATACCTAATGCAAACAGTGTGCCTAGAAATACAATTTTTATGTTATTAAAAAAATTATTATAACGTAATAATCAAAACAAAATAACAATAAAATGTGGAAGCAAATACAAATATATCAATTGAAAATATTGTGTAAAGCATTAGACAAGAACCAATAAAAATTAATTATTATAAGACATTTTTAAGGTTGTCTTTTTTTTTGAAATATGATTATTTTTATAAATTTTTTTTGTTGTGTTAGAATTTATAATAATTTATAGTTAATCATCATTAGATTTACAGTTTTTAAATACTTATTTAGAATATAATATTATTAAAACTTATTCTTACCTATTAATACGACGGACATCTGGTAAGCATTAAAAATACTAAAGTCTACTTCATTCCATTGAAATTTATACCTCAAATATAGATATAACACTGACATTTCTCCTAAAAATATAATTTAATTGCATTATTAGATTTATTTACAGAGGTACTTACATTTCCAAATAATAAGTATTAAAACAAGATTTTAATAAATAATAATAACGGTAATAATAAGATATATATTTTGTATTAATTTTAGTATATACTGTAATTGAATGTACTTATAAGACACAAATTATAAATATGTTTTTAATTCTTAATGTGTAACTACATATTTTTGGGTTTTTATTAATTCAATATCAATTAACTACTGATTTTGCATACCTATTGAAAAATTAATTTAAAGAAGTAGAATAAGTGAAAAAAACTAGTTTGATTTATATGTTGTTAACATATATTATGAAATAACAATAATAATAATGCATATAAAAATTTAGGACTAAACTATTATCATATCATATTTGTTACAATTTATAGTAGTAATCTATAGTTGTATTTTAAAAATTGTTTTATAGGTACAGATATTTTTAAACGATTTATTATCTTTTATTATAAACTTTTAAATAATTATATTGTAATCAAGAGCATTGACAAACAACAACATCTAATTGATTCTCGTTTAGTTTTGTTTAAGTCAATATCTTTAAATTTATTTTTGATCCAAAGTGTTTTTGTTTTAAATTATAGTAATTCATGTTGTTAAGAAATAATTTATATACATTTTCGTTGTGGTGAATGGCTCAGAGATCTTCTTAATGCATATCACACTTAACGTGTTTATTATTTTTTCTCCCTAAAATTACCACTCATGCTCAGGAGTTTGAAATGTGAAATTCCTACTCAATGTTTTCTTTTTCACCGCCTCATACTATACTCTATTCATTACTCATTGTACTCACTTGCACAGATTGTAAAATTTTATTAAAATAAACAAATTGGAAAAAAACAGCTTTTCGTATTTATTAAAGTTATATAATTCAATTTATAATATTGCCGGTCAAAATATCAATAAGAAAATAAATAACATGGCACCTAATATCATATTGGATTGAATGATACGGACGTGCTATATTATCAATTTAATTACCTATCACCAATTTATCATTCACCGTTTCAAAACGATTAATGATTTACCTATAGATTAATTAGAATTTAAACCTAAATTAAATTATGATCAAAGAAATTTAGTAGGAAAATTATCAATATATAATCAATGTATATATTTTTATAATTAAAATGTATATTTTGTATACAAATCATAATTTATTCATAGTTAATAAACGTAGATCGGTATATTTTCTTGAGGTATAATTACCTACCTAAAATATGGACACTAAATGAATTAATGATATAAATTCTATGTAATATTTTTTTTATCAAAAAATCCTGAATCCATAAAATCCTACCACTTTTTATCAAATTTATTTTATTATTTATGACTTATCTAAATGTCCTTTGCTTAGATACATGTATCCGCGTATTATTATATAATATAATATAATATATCATGTATATTGTGTAATAATAATAAATTGTCAACGTAAGTTTTTTCTTTTAAAAAATAACTCATACATAATTTTAGTCCTTGTAAAAATGATCAAATACTTATCTTAAGACATTGATGTATGTGAATATCAAATCAATTATTGATTGTTATTAATTATACATAAGCACATAAATAAGATAAGAGGAATTAATAGTACAGGCATAAAACACTGTTTTATATCTGTGACTTTACTATATAATATATTCTGATAAAATGTGTTATGTAACTTATAAGTAGGTAGGTAGGTGTTAACTTTAAATAGAAATAAACACACACATTTTTTAAAAAACCACAAATATGTATCGAGTAAATTAATATATACTATAATATAGCAAGTTAAATGGACCATACTATTTGTTTAAAATTTAAATGTATCAGTGTATGACGTTTTAATCGATGTTTATAATAGTTTTATCATTTCGTTAGATTTTGAGTGGAGAAATGAATGTATTGGTTTTACAATGATGTAAATTTCCTATTTTTTTTTTGTTTCAGTAATTACCTTTTGGAGCAGTAAAAATGCTTTCATTTTCAACATTATAAAAATTGGAAATTGTAATTAGTTGATTCTTTGTATAGTCAAAAGTAAAACTTCTCAATATTTTTTAAAGTAATAGAGAAAAACAATAACAAAAAAAAAAAAAAATTAGGGAAAACATACATTCTTATCCAAAACCAGTTTTTGACATAATTATTTTGATTTTTTTTTGTCGTAATTTTTGAACAACTATAGAGCCTTAGGTTTTATTTATATAATACGATTTTTTCCATTGGTCTAAGACATGGTAAAATATTCAAAATATTTTGGTTTTTTTTGTGCTACTTAAAAATATTTTCAATTTTATAAAAAATATGTTTTCATATTTTTGAATGATATAATTTTTTTGTGGGTTAAAAAAGCTTTAAAATATAATCTTTTTCATACAACTATGAAAATAATATACTTCTTACGGCAATTGAAATATATTAAAATTATAAAAAAATTTTTTATTTTAATACTATGTTTTTGGCAAAAATAGTTCATCATACTGTTTACTTTTTACTTATACAAATAAAAATTACCAATGGTTATATAAATACATTTAAAAATATTCTTAGTAATAGAGTCTAACAATTGACCTGATTACGATTTACGAATGATTACATGTGCTCCACCTTAAGTTTAAAATCATACCTTACATTTGGACTTAAAAATTCATACAGTTCAAGAAGGAGCCAAAATTGCTTACAAACTATTCCATGCCCGTCTTATAAACTACTCTTGCCAACTAATCCTTGCTTTAAACTCTGAATCCATTCCATAAAATCCACTTAGATAGTTAAAGCGAAGTTGAAACCGTGATTTGAAATAACATTAACCTTTTCTAGCCAGTAAATGTTACCGCTGGGTGATTTATGCTATAATGCCAATTAAGAGAATATATATTGTAAATCCTTAAACATGCTTAGATTGTATGTATTAAAAATAAAAGTTAAAAAATAGAAAAAGAAATAGAGTCTGACACACTGTCACTGATTTGCGTACCTATGTCTTATGCAATGCTTCATCATTAAACTCAAATAACACATCAATTACAAGAATCTCAATGACGATATATACTCGAAACGTACCATGTAAATAAAAGAGAAACATTCTAGATTATTTTTATCCTTTCTGTTTTATTAAAATAGAAAAATGTACAATCTGTAATCTGTATTCATAAATATCTACATATTTAACCTATCAGTGGTGGTGCGGAGATTTTTTTTTTAGGTAGGGCCAATAGGAGTCTAACAATTATAAGATCGAGCCACTAAAAAACGAGATTTCAATAAAAAATAAAAATAAAACAATTCATAGGTATGAATTAATTATTATAATTTTAAAATGCTTAATTTTTTTCACCTTGAAGAGAATATTTCACTATAGTCGATAGTTGCTCTGTTATGGATACATATCTTAAGTTTAATCAAGCACGACTGAAAAAAAATTGATTATTCTATTTCTTAAGAGATTTTAGATAAAATCACTGTCGACACATAATATGAATAATTTAATTTTGTATTAAATGGAGTAAATATCTTGTATTTTTGGGTCCATATTATCCTAATTCGTGGTAATACCAATACATAATAAATATAAGTAGATCTTAGGTAATATTAACAGCTATCATATTATAATAAATAGTAGTATTTTAATCTTAATTATATATGGTGAACAAATACTATTTTTTTTGCTTATGAATAATGACTAGAGGTCAAGCCAGTGGTATGGTCAGGCATTTTCAGGTATTGCCGTGGCCCTGCCTAACCCGTCCCTGGCACCACCACTGGTACCTATACAATAAGAAAATGTGATATGCAATAATGTTGGTGGTGTGAGAGTGTCTAGTGACACTGCTTCAAACTTTAAAGATGCAAACACAGGAATTTTTTTATCATTATTTCATTATCAGCTATCAGTTATAACAAATGTGTTCACTCATAAATTATCGTTAATTTAATGCAGTTAGTAGTTACCGTTTTGTGCCTGTACATGGATAGATGCATTATTTCATTCTATTGTTGTGTTATCAAATGTAAAAATAATTACGTATACAATTGTATATGGTAATAATATGCTATATGGGACATTTTAACGACTGTATGTTTGGATTACATTTATTGTTTGAATAACCATGCATAAGTACATGTACATTTAAAAGATAGTTTGACAATTTTATTTCGTATATTATATTAAATTATTATAATTTTATTTTTTAAGTTTGACGAATTACATATTTTTTGAATTTTTAAGTTTTCAAGTGCACGCGTTATTTTTAATTTTGGGGCAATATACATATTTTAGTAAAAATGTAGAAATTCCTAAAATGTTTGTTATTTAATATTTTAACTTAAAACAGGCATAAATGGCATTTGAGATCACGAAACGTGTGTAGACATTATAACTGTATTATAGCCTACAATATACATTATACTATTAGGTAGTATCTATTAAACACCAATCATATCTAAATCTTAAATTGGGCTTGAAAGTAAAAAAAAAAAAACAATCACTTGGTCAAATATTGGTTATGAGAAATTAGTGCTTACTATTGTATGACTCAATTGACCACCCCTCTCCTATATTATATATTATGTTGAGCAATTATTTAGGAGCAACTATGTAACATATACATTCTAATACGTTCAATTGTGCGTAACTCACCCTCCAGCGGCACGCACGTGAGCGGTGCGCAAATGAACACGACTAGGCACAGGAACAGCTTGCCGTGGCCCGGACGCGGCTTGGCCAGCACGCGATAACAGTTCCGGAGCACGCCCAACGGGTTGACGGCCTGGACGACGTCTTGGTACAACGGCAGCTGGTCGCTGACGCTCGACGCCCGCTGCCGGGCGGCGTCGTCGTCGATGAACACAAACGTGAACACGAACGCGGTCAGGCCCAGGGCGATGGACACCATGTACGCGGAAGCGAAGCCCACGTTGACCACCACGAACCCGTAGACGAGCATTCCCAGTATGCCGCCCACGGCTATGGTGCCGCCGACCACGCCGTACTTGACGGTCCGCCACTGGTCCGTGGTCGTGTCGGCCACGTACGAGTTGATGCCGTTGAACAGCATCGGTGGGCCGCCCGTCAGTGATAGAGAGGCGGCCTGCACGGCGGCCGTCAGCGCCGGCGATACCGACCACACGACGGTGCAGTATAGCGACAGCGTGTCCGCCAATATCTGGCCGGCGATCGGCAGCAAGACGAGCGGCCGGCGCCGGCGGCCGTGTCGGTCGCTCCACGTGCCCGCGGCCATGGCCAGCGCGATGGGCACCAGATGCTGGACGAGCGCCTTCCAGCCGTTGATCGGCGCCACCACGTGCTGCGCTGAAGCTTCGTCCCGGCACTTTGAGCCCACCTGGCCGGCCATCGCGCCTGTCGGGTCACACGCCTTGTACAGCAGCAGGTTGGTGCTCAGGCACCCCGAGAACACCATCGCAACGAAGTAAAACAGTACCACTGGCTCTACGGACACGTGGGCCCCCAGGCTGCGTATAAACGACATCGCCCGCATGCTCTACAAGACGTGCCGTGGGTGTTGCGGAGGAACGAGCCAAGATCGATTTATCACCGACGCTGTAGTTGTAGTCACACGTCACACGTGCATAACGTTGTCGCGTAAATAAATGGCCGTGATAATACGTGCAATAACGTATGCATGTGCGTGTGCGTACGAGACCGCTTGAGTAGGTGTCCGTGGTTTGACTGAACTATTTCGGTGTGTGGTATTTTTGTTGTTGTTACAGTACTATGCTCTCAATCTCGCGGTAATCACCAGTCGTAAAAACGATGAAATTTGTTATCAAAAATGTGTTCACATTAAACGTTATCGTTCGGCGGCGGCGGCGGCGGCGGCGGCGGCGGCTGTGATGATGAACATAATTAATTGAATATATTATACATATTTATTACGCGGGGGGCGGGGGGTACGTGTGTATACAACAACGATAAGAAATATAATAAATGGAAATAAATCACATTTCAGTGCCGTTATTTCGAGTCCACTCTCGTCCAAATAATAATATATTTATTTATTTATACGGCTTTGTTCAGAAAAGCTAATCAAATTGTATGTATACACACACACACACACACACACACACACACACATAAAATATTTTTTATATTACACTTACATTAATATTGTTCACAAATAGTTGTGTTTACCTGCGAAAAAAAAACATAGTTATTAATTATAACAAAAGTAATAACATAATAACAATCTATTGTTCAATTCTAAACGCGCGAATGTAATGAAAATTTTACTGACTCTTATATATATATTTTTAACTGTTTGGTGTGTTACGAGTATAATTTTTCGTGTCAACATTTCAGATTCTGAGCGGAGCGATGGTAAATTTATTTAACAATGATATGTATTTTTTTCGAGTATTATTACACGATTAGTGGTCGAAGTAATACTTTAATTTTCAACCATGATGGTGCAGGTTTCTGAAAGAAAATTGGATCTAATTGATACTTTTAAGAGGTTAAAATGGAAAATTTCCCAGTACTTTTCAAAAGCGACGGGAAAAACAAAAATAAGTTTAAATAAGTATTTTTACCTATGACAAAAAAAAAAAAAATATATATATTTACTGGAAATTCACTGTAATTTTTTTTTATAAGCTTTTGAAATTAAAATTTTGACAAAATTCGTCAGAACCACGAAAATTTGCGAATCATTTCGTAGTTAAAAATGTATAAAATGTTCAACTAAAGCTTGAAAACTTAATACAAGGTTTCTCATGAATAGTTCATACTTAAACTAAAACGATATAAAAAATATAGCGCACAGCTTTTTGTTATAAGCATTTTAAGTTCAAATTCTGACGAAATTAGATATTTAAACAAAGAACAACAATTTTAGGTAGTTATTTTATTGTAATTTCAAAATATTATTTGTGAATCGTGGGTATTTGAAATTTGTAAAGCATGCTATTATGTTTTAAACAAACACTAATATTTTCAAATATAATGTTTTAGTCAAAAGTTAATTCAACTTACTGTTAGGTATTACTAATAGTAAAATAAATTATTTTAATAGCAATTTTATACTTTGTAAAATCGGTTGACAGACCGTCTTTGCTCAGAATCGTTTTTCGCATGCAGTGACTTATCATTGAATTCAAATTTAACACATCCCTTACAGTGACTCACTCAACACCTACTGTACAGCATAGCGATATCCACTTGCGAACATTTTTGTTTTGTTTATTACAGCATTATTATATTCTAATAGAAAAAACCAAGAAGGGACAGCAGACTTCACGAGTTGGAAGCGTGCTAAACTATATATGGTTGCTTGATTTGTACGTCAGTCGTGTCTATAATAATTATTTATTTTATGAATATAATATCCAACAATTAATGATATTATCATGCCCAATGAATTTCAACGTGTTCAAAATTGACATTATTATACGACGATGGACACATCATAACAACACGTGATGCATAATAGCTGTTATAAACATTAAATTATAATTAATACTACGTAGTACTTACTGGTGGTATTATTATAATATATAATTTAATGGAAATTAAATAATCAATTTTACGCTCATAAACGAGCCAGACTAAAGAATATCGTCAATTTATATTTTATCATAAAACCAACATTGGCACTATATTTTTCGAAAAGGACTTGTCTCCCTAAGGCCTAAACTGATTTGTATACCTATATAAATTATAAGTATTCACGATTACAGAAATATTAAGCTTTAGTAGGTATTGTAAATATTTATAATGAACAATTTATAATAGTGTAACCGTACTAAATAGTAATAAATTGCTATACGCACTCTGGATACTGAACGACTTTTCATAACTATGCATAATAACAATATAAACTGATAATAATTTGTTTTTGACATTTTGGAATAACGAATAAGACTTGTGGATTGTTAAAAAAACAAAGACAACATCTCAGTTAAATATTACCAATTTCATGGTTAATTTGAGCATGTTTATTTTCAGTATAATTTGGTTATTAATAATATTGTAAGTACCTATTGACTGATTGAAAATTATTATTAATCACTATAATTCAATTAACAATAAGTTTATTGTTTTAGAGTTTTTTTTATTACATTTCATTTAGTGATAATTTTAAGTTGACCTAATTAGTTAGTTATAATCTACCTAGTTTAAAGATACTTGAAAAAAAGTGTCTTTAAAATGATTCATTTTTCATAATTTTAAAACAATTTATTTTATGAACTTGCATCACTCGGAATAAAAAAAATAATGTATTGATATAATAATTAAATTCATAATATATCATTTATTTTAAAACAAAAGTAATGATTAAAAATAGCTGAGTGTTGACCCAATTTAGTTAAAAAAGTCATTTACAATCAAAATTCAAATAAAATGATAATTTGATAACATCCTATAATAGTATGATAAAAATACAAATATTGTTAATAATTATTGTTATCGGTGTATTTAATTATATTATTTGTAATTTATAGTTATAGTTTGTTGTAAGAAATATAAATGATATGTTATACGTATATAATTGGCAGTGATTAAATACTTGATGATTAAAATTTTAAATAATCTCGCCCATTTTATATAATTATAAATAATGTAATCTAAATGAAATATTATTACATAATAAAATTGGCTTTAAAAATACGATTTTATATTTTAATGTGCACTTTTATAACGATGATGAGCTCTTGGTTTATGAAATTGAGCCATAAATACTACAAATGATTAGGTACTAATATCTTATTATTATTTATGCAATGTAGTCTATACAAGGCTACAACAGTTATCTACAACCGTTATATTGATTTCTATACTCAATTTAATCAACTGCCAATAATGTTAATGTTAAAATAATTATTTGGGTTTATCACATGCTCGGGCATGAGGCTATTTTTTTTTTGAGATTTAAACATACCCTTCTAAGCCACCACTAGTATATTATGGATTTGTATCTAGTACTTTTAAATAGTTGCACGTTTTGTACTAATGGCTATCGTAATGTTAATTTATTATACCTCTTTATGTTTTATAATAAGTATTAACAGTAGCTAGTAGGCTTAACATCGACACTATACTTATATTGATAAATGCATGATTTATTTCAATAATTATTATTTACAATTAATAATGATATTTTATGGGAAATATCAAAATAGAATATTTATTCTAAAAATGATAAATTAATCATATAATATACAATACTTATACCCGTCTACCTATACTAAATAATATATTATACCCAATTCTTGCCTAAATTATTGAATATATATATTTATTATTTTGAAATTAATTTATCAAATAATCAGATATTTAAATATATCATCTATCGGTTTGGACAAAAAAATTTGTAGCATGTTTCGAGATTGGAACGTCCGCTACGATTATCCGCAAGTGTGACTCCGACCTAAGAATTGGCTGGGTACTTAATAATTATAAGATTTTTACGTACTACACGAAAACAATAATTAAAATGTGAATTCCATTTATGTTAATCTGACTTTTTATTGAAACCAAATGCATATACATAAAAAACAAGCTATAGATGTGTAATTAAAAGTAAAAGTAAAATTTATTTTTATGTTTAACTCATTTAATTACGTATAATAGACCATAATATTATTAATATAAAGATAGGTGGTGAATGATAGGTATTTGGTTTGCAACAGACAGGGACGTCATTTACAATTTCGGTAAGGAGTATCCCAAAATATAAATTACCTGTAATTAATATACTTAATTTAACAACTAATGATGTCAAAACATTTTTCATTGGTTTTTGCATGATTATATTATTGAATAAAGAATTGCTAACTTTTCATATATTTCTTATGGTGAGGCATTTGCCAAAATTCCCCCCTAAATGATGTCCGCTGGTGACGAATTTTGACAATCGTGTTAGTGAACACATCAAAAAATTTTTAAGACCCTTTGCTTCAGAATTGTGTTTGTACTATAGCTGTATAAACGTACTATCACTATTTATCTGTAGTCAATGTATTGTAGGAACAAACACGAAAAAATGTAATAATACATTAATTAGTTTGTCTAACAAATCAAATAAATGTAGATTTTTGTTTCTTAAGATTAAAAAAAAAATTAAGGTTATATTGGAACAATAAATATTCGGTATTTCAGTTAAAATGATGTGATACGCTTATTATGAATGATTAATACTAGATTTATACTTTATAAGTTAATACTTATGAGTTAATATATTATCTACCTCGAATATAATTATACATATTTAAAAATAAACGATAAACCTAAAAAAAATAAACAATACACAAAAAGTACCTATAGCGTATTCAAGTAATTTTAATGCATAAACTAGTTTTTAAATGTATATTAACATTATGCATGTTTGAAAAAAAGTAATTAAGTATGATGTATTGATGTAAAACAATACATTTAAGATAATGTAAAATTATAAATTCGGAAAAAATAAATGTTTTGATACAAATTTTACATCGAAATAGCAAACATAAAATGTAATATATTATTATTGGGCCAGTACAAAATATAAATATCTAAAAAAGTTAATAGCTAGTAAATATTTAATATATAGTTTTATGTAAATTTATAACACATTGTTATTTGTTATAAATATTTACATATGTAATTTCTAGTCAAATAATTTGCCATTATGTATTCAAAAGTATTTAACTAGGTACAATAATGCCTATGGATACCTAGGTTATTATCCATGATTATCCATTACAAATTATAAAAGAAAATATATTAAAATTGTTATACATTTTTATTAAACTAGGTAAATTGTGGACATTTACCTACCTAACATCGTATATTGTGTAAAATTGAAGTTCGTAAAAATATGTTTTGTTCGCATAATCATTTATTTACAGTATTTATGACTTTATTTTCACTAAATTAAATATTATACTCATTCAACATTCAAAGAGATATTTTTAAAATCCTAATATTATATGCAATGCTGCAGTTGACATTTGATAATATATTATTCACATAATATACGTGAAGTACCTACTTAATATCTAAATACACGTTATTGTGACAAGTGATGACATACCACAACACATGTTAGGGCTCGCGTATACACGGGACTATATTGTTTTACACTTCCACCGTAGTTGCTGTGCATAAATATTATTGATATTATAACATCACAAATATTATTCGTTCATATTACAATATACATAATAATATATTGCCCATGTCCAGTAAAGAACTCCTTTGCAGAATTAGCACGTACGCCAAACTGATAAATAATATTATATAATTGCTGTACACTACAGTTGTAGCATAGTATATAATTATAATATTATGTAATAAATATCGAAATATAGTTAAATATTAAATACAATTACTATAATATGATTAAATACCCTAAACTCACTGATTTCATATGATACTGAAAAACATGTACGAGGTAACGAGGAACATGTCGTTGATGTTTGTGATGGTACTACGGAGCGATTTGTTACTTTTTAGTGCTATGCGATATATTATACTTTACACGCAGTTTGACCGTATTCGTGTCGGCTGTGTAATATTGAAAACAATAAACACTACTTAGAAAATAACGCCAAAATCGTCTCGAATGTCGGTATACGTATTATTTAGTAAGCTAAAGGACGTAAGGACATGTCAGTTGCCGACAAGACGCGTTCTATAACACTGCGACGTATGCACTATGATGCATGTGCATGTCGCGGAGAGCCGATCGGTGACGACAAACATACCGGTTTTCGGCTTGTGTCGGTTGTGAGAGAGTGGGGAAAGAATGTAATATAAAAGCACCGTAGTGATGGTCAAACGTTACTCAGAAATTTTTTTAAAATGTTTTTTCGGTGAATATGTAATAAAATGATATATATATATGTATGTATTAAGTATGTAAGGAATAAATGTAATTCCTTAATCTGTATTTTTCCGCGCTCCGCAGTTAGTGTGATTAGTATGAATCATAAGGACACATATAAATTATAATGTAAAATGTAATAGTCTTAAAAAGCACGAATAGAAAGATTCGTGTTAAAAAATAAAAGGAAATGACATTAATATACATAAATACATTAATAATAAACATTTATTGTCGTTTCTTTGTTTGTAGGTAAGTTATAATATAATTACAAATAGAGTATAAAATAATAAATAAAACTTTGTTTTTATAGCAACACATTATTGTTTGTTTGAGGTCAATTTCCGATAAATTTAATTACATATTTTAATTTTTATTTTGTATGTATATACATATATGTTGCGATTTTTCCAACTTATGTATAATATTATTCTAGTATATATCAATAAACATAGTATAATATTGTAGGTACTACAATAACATAGGTATAGATTAGAATCACAAACGTGTTAAACAATTTTGACGATTTAGAATAACTACGTCTATAAACGTTTTTTAAGATATATAAACTATATAAAATAATTTTTTAATTATTAATAATGATTTCATGTTAGATTTTTGGTATGAACTCGACAAATAATTTAATCGTAGTGGACAAAAGTTGTTTCCATATAAGTTTTTTTTTTATTTAAAATAATATTTATGTAGCATAGATTTATGCTACAAGGCATAATAAGCGCAAATTTGAACATATAATAAATAATTATACAACATGAAACACATGAAGGAAGCTATCCAATAATAGAACAAAACGTTAATTTTTTTTTTTGAATTAAATTAAATTATAATGATTTGTTAACCGCCAATCATTTAGTAAATCATGACACCATTTTTTCTTAAGACGGCATGGAGGATTACTAGGAAGCGAGTTGGATGCAAGTTCAGCAATTAAAGGGTTAGAATGAGACTGTGATTTAGAATGAAATTTTTTATAATGTTTTGTGGCTAATTGATTTACTGTTTCTATGTTGAAGTAATTTTGAAGTGTGAAATTTGATACGTACCATAGGTGCAGAAGAAATAATGCGAAGAGTGATGGATTGGAAGGCTTGGAGGGTATGTATTTGGGATGGTTTTGTGCATTCCTAAATTTGAATTGCATAAGCCCTGATAGGTATTAATAGGGAATTACAGATGGTAATTTTTGTGCGGAAAGCTAGTTTTTTATTGGTATTCCTTGAAAGTGGAGAGGAAGGAGTACGGATTATTTAACGTGAATGGGATATAAATTGATTTATCTGGGTTAATCTTAATTTTCCAATTGGATGACCACTTCTATTAAATCTAACCATGTTTGTAGAAAATGTACAGTTTCTACAGGGTTATTTCCAGGTAAAAGAATTGCGATGTCATCTGCATAAGTGACAATAGTAGTATTTGATGTTTTAGGATTGTCAGCCGTGTAAACATTAAATGAATCGGGAGAGAGGTCGCTACCTTGGGGAACTCTAACTTTAATTGGGTAGTATGACGATACAGAGTTACCGGAGACACCGGGTTATATAAGTACGGTTTTCTAAATATGAACAAATTATCAAATAGTATGTGACAGATAAAAACAATTTAAATTTAAAGAGTATACCTCCGTGCCATACCCGGTCGAACGCCTAGGCCACATCTAAGAACTTTCCCGGACATATTAGTTTTAAAATATATTAATTGTACATTGCCTAGATCATCATTAATTATAAAATATAGTATATAGTATTGGTAGCAACTTAAAAAAAAAATCAATGTACACCTAATTCAACGGTAAAACAATCAGTCCTATTCACTCAAAAGACATACTAATTAGAAACTTAATATTTTTCCAATATAAGATATTTTATATAGCAATAAACAAATATTTTGCATTAACGAATATCATCTACTAACTGTTAAAATGTCTACTCATTAAAGTTATAGAAAATTGTAATATAAGAAAATAATGAAGTACAGAACATATTTTAAGAGAATGTCTGCGGATTTTTTGTTTTCTGTTTCTGACTCACGTGCAACATAGCATATTCGCATTCTGCAGAACCAGTATTGTATTGTTAACTTAAATAAGATACCTATTATTAAAATGATTAAACTTAAAGTTATGAATATTTTATCTGTGTTTGCACATTAACTTTTTTTAAATGTAATTTCAATTTTATGTGAGTTATGATTTATGAAAATTTAAGATAATCACAGATAACATTTGTGATTTTAAGTATGATAATAAGTAAATTCACTGTAGTATTAACGTTAACAACACAAGATTGGCTTTGTTGAACGTACATTTGCTTTCATGTACATGGGTCAGAGGGAGAAAACAAATAGTGCTTTGATATCCTATTATTTGTCATAAAAATGTTATGAACTACTTTCCTGACAGAATGGCAACATATTTTGAAAACGATTATGTACCCAAAATATTTTAGAATTATTTTAAAAACATTCTATTGATGATAATACCTGTTTTTAAAACGTGTTGCAAAAATATTAATGTCTACTAAATATGATCCGCGCATATACTGAAATGCCCGTTGACTCGAAATTATTCAAAATTAGGCACCAATATGGATAAGTCAACATAATTATAATAAACATCACAATATTTCGAACGGTTGAACACTTTTTATTTTTTTCAGACGGCCACCACTTTATTATTATAATATTATAACAATGACGTGTTTGAAAAATTCTTATAAAATAATATTTTGTATTTCTGTCAGTTAGCTGTTGTTGAAGCCTGGAAGAATACTTTTCGCAGGTATTGTAGTCGTTGAAATGGAGCTCTGAGCGAGATTCGTGTCGTTGCATCTTCCCGTGAGATTGGTAATAAACCTAATTGCTTTGCTATTTTCACGTAAGCCGTTAATTGTTTCAACGTTATTATTTTGTTCATAAGTATTTTGAGTTTAATACATAGAAGAATGATTGCGAACACGGTTATAAATGGAACGTGCGATTTTTCGATTATTATTATAAAATATAATATAATATGTAAATTGAAAATTTACATAAATTATTTCTCCGTTCTTTTTTGCTTGTTTGATGATCGACGATGGAGATATATAGCGGAGAAGTAATTTCGTATATACAGTTCTACTTTACAAATATCGTAAAAAAAAATATATTTAAAATTCCTAAAAATATTGGAACATTTTGAAATTTCAAAACCAAACCTTCCTTGGAATTAAATATATATATTTTTATAACTTCGATGTATTTAAATATTTTCTGTATGGATAATTATTGAAAGTTCACAAAATTATACATAGGTATAAAAAATATGAAGAATATTAATAATAAAATGGATTTTATTTTGTTATTATAATTTACCTATACTAAATTTATCGTTTGAACATAAACAAAATACATTATTCTCTTCGTAAAATTCATTAAGTGATTGTATTTTATTTAGTAAGTAGTATTTAAGTTTTATGGAAATGTAATATGAAGATTTTAAGTGATATTATAAACTTAGAGATGGAGGTACAATTATTTGTATGTTAAAATCTCATTAAATAAAAAAAAAATAAACTTAGAAATTTTAAAATATTATCATAATAACATAATTTAATTATTGGTCAATACTACTATAGTATAGAGTATAAAGAGTAAAAATTTTTAACCGAATTATCGGGAATTTTAATTAAGTTGAAGTGGTATGGAATTAGTAAATGTCTACTAAGATCGTTTAGATTTTACAACGCATTATGAGTAAGTGTTATTATATTGTTCAACTTTTTGTTGAAAATAATTGTGTGATTTAATTAATAATATATATAAAACCAATGTTAATAGTAAGTAGTTCAAAAATGTCAACGTAATAATAATAGTTATAAAATAACTACATTCTTTGCATATAAATAATTGTGTAGATACAACGATCGAATTATATTAAAATAAAGATTGTTTTAATTATAACTCGTATTTTGAACAATGTAGTGCAAGATTGTACCAGTTAACTAATTTTTTTAACTCGTTAAGTTAAGTTAAGCTTAAAGTTTAAAGTTAAAAGTTTATTTTTAAAAAAAATTAACTTAACTTAGTTAAAGATAAGTTACTTTTTTTAATGTAAAATTTTACTGTAATTTTACTGTAATTAATTATTATACTTTTTATTAAAGCTTAAAAAATAACATAATATAATGGAGGTATTATTATTTTTTAAAAATTTATGTAATTGTATTAATTACAGTATAGGTACTTACATACTTCAATCAATTATAAAACTCAACAAAACCCCTATGATTACCCCTATAGCTTATAACGTTTCTGTTTAATAATAATATTATAAAAACATATCTTTTGTGAATTAACAATTAAAATAATATAATTTATTACTTATAACAACTTAATACTATAGAGCATAGATTATATATATTAAACATTTTTGTTATTTACTTGTAACTAAGTACTTCTTACATTACTTTAATATCTATTTAAATCTCAAATACAAAAATAATGTGAAAAACTTGCGATAGATTACAATTTAGAACTTATTTAGAATACAGAATAAAATAACATAAATGGTATTTGATTTTTCAGACAATTATTATTTTTTTTTTTTTTGTATAAAAATAAGTTATAAAAATCGAAGTATAATTTTAAACCTATGAAATTTATATTAGAAAAAATAAATAAATTAAGGTGACTTTAAAATAAATTAACTCGGTAAGTTAGAAGTTACTTATGAAAATAAAAGTAACCCGTTAAATAACTTAGTTAAAAGTAACTTAACTTTAACTTTTTAACTCGTTAATGCCCAGCCTTCGTGTAGTGTACCATTGCATCTATAATACTTAATACCTATACAGTTTAATTTTGTACTAAACGCATTATTCAATAAGTAACAACAATAAATGAGATGCATACAATTATATAATAATATATATTTTATAAAATACTTTAGTAATTTGGTATTTTATAAATTGTGACAAAACGTGAGCATGAATTTACCTTTCCGCTTAGAACCTAAAAAAGTTTTAGCATTTTTTATTCGAACCACAACATAATATAATAATAATAATAATATGATGTAATATACAACGACCTATTAGACTTGGTGTACTACAGACAACAGACACACTCATTTCGTTGTAAAGTACGTGGCAGGCGGCTTTAAAAAGAAAAAGAAAAACCGAATTAACCATAAAAGAAAATTATTTTTACATAAATAGCGCGCGAAAACAGGATGTACCTGTACGCATTACGGAGCACAGCTAGCCGGTGGTGTAATAACGTATAGTCGGAGAGCTCGACAAAGAACAATATATATATATATATATTCATTACACACCATAATATCGTAATAATAATAATACACTTTTCTAGCGTACTTTACGAGTACAGGTGTCGACATTGGGGCGCGGATACTCTTTTTTTTTTTCCATTAATTTTTTGTTTTCGTCCTTTTCGCGCGCCCACACAGACACACACACACGCACAACTATGTACCCATAATCTATATAATATAATATATAATATCTATAATTTATATATAAATACATACACTCATTATATATAGGTATATATATTATTTAATATCTGCGCGGGTGCGCGTGTCGGTGTCACGTATAATAGTTTTCGGGGTAGCCGCCTGGCACCACTGTCGGAATTTTTCGTACGGGGTTGAAGGCGTCGCGTCGGGCCGCGCGATAGCCGCTGCCGCCGCCGATATAGTTTCGTGGACCGATTTCAGTCTTGTGTGCGGTCGCGTGTCGTTCGTTTCGCGTTCCGATCGTCCTCCCGCCCGACGAGAATATTGCAGTCCATCGAACCTTAATTGCTCGAATATATTATTAATATCGACGCGATAACAATAATATACTATTTTCGCGTGTTCCGTGTCGGTTTTCGGTAACTTGTTTTTGCACCGTCTCCCTCGGAGAACGCGTTTCGCAGTGCGATTTCCGATTGTCACGATACGTGCATACCTGACCGGGACAGATCGGTCGTGTTTTTTTTTTTTTTTCGTTTCGACATCGTGTTGGACGTCTTCGTATTTTCGACAATTATCAACAGCCTCGAGTCTACCTATAAATATTTTTGTATTGACGACGAGAAATATTGAGTGTGTACTTTTCACGCGTTATCGGAATTCGCCGTCGCGAACTTTGGATACCTAAACTCTCCGTCACCCGTAAGTGATTTTTTAGCCAACGACGATTTATTACGATTTGATTTTAGTCACCTACCTAAAATATACTATAATATAAGACCGCGCTAATTATTATACTAATTTATTAAAATATGCTTTTACTAGAAACTATGCGGACTCAACCTTTTAGGCATCTAGGTATCTCAGTCTTAAATCAGCTTAGGTATCTAATCTCCGGCGAATGAACAAAAACTCACATATTCGCATAGTATTAATAGTTATTAGTTATTAATAATATGAGTTATGATGTCAATAAATTATCTACTTGTTATACATATGTTAATAACGATTTTTGTGGTGCTGTAAAAATATTTTTATAAGCTAATCGATTACAAAATAGTATATTGTGTATGTATTTTTTAAGTGTTGGTACTTCGAAAAATGTGAATATAAATACGAATACTTTCCAAAAGTATTCAAAACTTTTAAAAACCTTTTTCAAGATGTCCTTTCAATTGAAAATTGTTACAGTACAAACATTTTAAACTAATTTTGAAATTAATTTAAAATATACCGATGTAGATATTTTATGAGTAGGTATCTACATCAAAAATATATAGTAGATAAATTGTTGAATTGTGTGTGTTTATTCCTGACAAGTAATCCAACAAAAAAAGTGGTATTGTGCAGGGCATTGAGTGTATTTTTAAAAACTTTACGACACGTATAAATCAATTATATAAGTATTATTGGCTATGCAACTAGTGGTAATATTATTTTTCCTAGTAAATATGTTAAAAATAATTCAAATGTATAAACAGTGTAATGTTGATTTTTTCATTTTTATCGAGAAAAATTAAATTTTAAGACGAAATTTACTCACAATTTATAGTATTAATTGTATTATCAATTTGATTTGGCTTCTATTAATATTTATTATAGTTAAAAATGACTAAAGTTATTATTAGAAATTATATTATACCTACCTACTACAGGCAACTATTATATCATGAAATACAAAAAAATTAAATAAACGTATATTATTATAACGATCAATACAATTTTGGAAGGTATAATCTACTTAAAAAATATTTAAAAAAACATACATTATAATTCATTAGAATATATTATAATAAATCGTTTTTATATTTAGTTAGATGTTAGTATAAACTATAAACTAAGTAGATTCATAAAATATAAACAGGTAATGAAAGTAGATAATAAAATTTAGTAATACCTATATATTTGATAAATATTTTTTTAGGTAGGATTTTAGTGTTTTATGTGACATTAGGGAAATTGATGCTTTAACAGTAAGTTAACTTTAAAAATAACGAAAAAATAACCATTTATTGCATAAATAAAGTAGAGCGAAGTTTAAAATCTTTTCACTAACTTGTACACTCATAGGTTCTAATAAAGGAGAATTGCGCGATGGCATATTATAGCATCCCTGCTTCTTTAATTTGATAAAGAATTTTGTATTATGTTCATTTTACATTGCATAATTGTATACATATTACATAAATTAATATCTGCGTAATTAATAGAAATATTAGAATAAAACGTATAAGCAAATTTAAGTTTTATTTTTATTGACCTTAAAACTTTGGTTGGATTATTGTTATTGAATATTTACGTTATTTATGAATAATAACAATTGGATTTGTAAGTATAATAATCTACGATTAATATCTTTTAAATTAAAACCAAATAACACAAATCGTTTGAATATTTGAATCTAAAAAAGCTCGTAAAAAATAATGTTGCTTTACGCTAAATTGTTTTAAATTTCAGTGAAGAAAACTTATGAGAAATCGTGCATTCTATTTTTAACCTTTTTGACTTTAAAAAATATTTTCATCAACATAAATTGAAAAAAATAAAAAAAAGTTGAAAATTTCTTATTTAGAATATGTTAATTTTATAAAAATAAATAGTGAATATCTTAAGGATCTACGATTATTTTCAAATAAAATCTAAATGGTATAACACAAATATTTCCATTTTTGGAATTTTTTTTATATTTTGTCGATTATTTTAAAGAGTACTGAGAATTTTCTGCTTTTGATCCCTTAAAGTACCAACTAAATCTAATCTTCTACTAGACTTCTCATTCATAGTTGAAGATTGAAGCATTTTCATTGCTCCAAAAGCTGACGACAGATACAAAAACAAAATAATACATAGAAAAAAAGTATTACCGGTTTAGAATAAATTAAATATTATAATTATTAAAAAAAGCAAAATTATCTAAATTTATTTGCTATTGGAACTTTGGATAGAAATTAAATTTGCATCCCAAAAAAATATATCAGTAGCGATTGAAAATTTGAGCTTACTTAATTTTGAATAACTTTGAGTATAACAACTTTGATTTTGTTGCTAAATATTTGAAAGTGGGTATTAATGGTTTTTTTTCTAGTTTCATATATTAATTTCACTAATTGGGTTCAGTTTTTTAATGTTATTTCATAGTTATTTTATTGTAAATTTTTTTATCTCAACCTGTCAATCTTTAATTTTTTTGTTTTACCTATTTATGTTAATTTGTTATATTTTATATAATGTCTGTAACTTTTTTTTAATTTCATCTCATAACTACACATATTAAATTATTTGTATTATACGTATACTAAATGAACTAAAATAAGAATAACTGATCAATTTAATTAGTATGAATATTATTTTTATTTTATCTTAATAACCTAAGTTAATTTTATTTGTCTTATATGTTAGGATGGGTTAGGATTTTATCTGAAAATGTCGGATGTCTAAACAAAAAAGTTGTGGGTACAATATTAATAATCTATAGGTATATTCAAGACTTCATTGAAATTGAATTCCTGAATTTCATTATGTAAAATTACAGTTTAATTACAGTGGCGACTGTCTAAAATTGAAATCCTTTACTACGATGATGGCGTTTGTTATAGCGTTGTGGTTTCAGAATCTAAAACTTTTAACTTTTGCTTAACTTTACCTGTGTAAACTATAGAGGTAGGCTATACTTATACTTTAATTTGTGTCCCTTGAATAATAAAATTGTAGTTGTTTAAAAAAAGAGTTCCAAACCGTTAGATAATTAATAAAGTTCAGAGTATATAATAATGCAGCACTATTGAGTAATTAGAGTGCGGCACATTAAAAAAATAAAATTCATATAATATATTTTTATATATTTAAGCAAATCACTCTATAAATATTATTAAGTATGATATTAAAGTAATTATCGACATCACGTTAATATACTTATTTATTTATTATTTTTTAAGGCATCAACTGTATTAGGTTATTAGCCAGCATTTACATTGTTTAAATTAGAAATGCATTATTCACATTAAATTAAATTACTTTTATATAAACCTAGTACCTACCTAGTTATTATTATATTTAAATTATAATAAATTTTACTTATTATACATATAAATGTAATCGGATATATATAACTATTTATTCAGTTAATTGTTTATGAAAAAAATATTTTTTTGATTCTTTAAAAAAAACTATTTAATTCAAACAAAATATTTTGATGGAAAATTTTATTTTATATAGAATATTTTTCCCTTTTTTATACGTATGTATTTTTAAAAATGTGTTCATCTTCATATAATTAAATTAAAAATATTTAATTAATAAATATATAATTTAATGATATATTTAAACTATAGGTACCAACAACTTTCTTTATATTTTTAATTGGAATCTCATCTTTAATTTATTGTAAATACACGTATACAAGTTATTAGTATTGTAATTTTTAATCGTTATTGTCCATGAAATTATATTTAAAGTTACATTTTGAGTGATATGAAATTTAATTCACTATGTTTTTCTTATGGAAGATAATATTTTTCTATTTTTCTAGTAAATAAAATTATACCTACTTGAACAGAAAGTATAAACGTTGCTTGTTTTAATTTGTTAAGTTATAAGATGATGGATGAGAAAGTTGTATATTTTATTTTAAGTGAAGTATTATTAGTAAATAAAGCATCTATATGTTTTTTTACTAAAAAAATGTTGAAAAATGATTTAAATGTTTAGCTTATTAAGAATATTTGTCATTAGGTATTTTTCATTTGGAATATTATTTTCACTAACATTAATATTTTGTGCTAACAAATAAATGTTGTAGGTGTGTTGTGATCTTGAAAGTTTTATAATATATATTATCTTAATTTATAGAATTTATTAAATTCGTATTACTGTGAATTATAAGAACGTATTATGTTTTGGCCTCAGTTGTAAGTTTTATATTAACAAAGATAAAACTTTGTTATCCTTAAGATCATTTCAATATAATATAGTTTTTGGATATAAAAGTATAAAACTAATAATTTTATATTATTATTTTCATGTTATAGGAGGAACTCAGTTTATAATATGCACCTTTCTATTTAATAGATAAATAAAAAATGTATTCTTGATAATTATGTACGAAATTGTGTAATGTGTTAAGTGTTTTAGAATTATTAGAAATACACGTATAGCTATATATATATATATATATATATATATATATATATATATATATATATCATTAAATGTTATAAAAAATATGTACTTAAAATAACAGATTTTAAAATTGAAATCAATTCAGTAGGCCTATGATGCACTGCACATCTAGAATAGGTATTATAACATCATTGTAAAACTATATTATGTATTTTAAATTTTGATACGTTTTATAATATATGTCCATGCAAATTTGTTTTTACTTAACAATAACTTTAAACCTGTGTTCCGTGGGTGTTCATTTACCATTAAAAGGTGACCTTTGAATTCATTCAATATCCATTTCTTGCTAATGGCCCTCATCCAAGTCGAGTGGCTTTCATTGTACGCAACGAAACGTTTAATCTTGAAGTAATGACAGGTTTCTATCTGAAACTGTGCATTATACATATAGGGTTTCTCCTTCACTTTTACATTGGAATTTTTTAACGCATAGCTGCACTCTACTATTGTAAACGCACGTAACCTTTATAAGTAATTATGCACGGAACAGCCATTACCTTTTTTTCAAAAACACTCCAACATTAAAGTTGTGATAGTTAACTGTTATTAAAAATCCATAAGACTGTGTTTAGACCTCCAGATCAGAAAGAAATGTATATTAGTTGTAATAAATGCTACCTACGTGTTTGGTGTATTAAAATCAATAAAACATAACTGTTATGTACATTATACAATATGCATTGTACAATCGCAGCACCGATGAAACCGTGGCGCTGAAGTAGTATATTGATCGAGCTTTAAAGAACGTTTTGATACAAATGCTTCGATTAGACAAAATCCTTGAAAGTTTACCTCGAGAGTTTAAGATATAATTGGGTTTGGGAGTATTTGTTTTAATAATAATGTACAACTTGAGAGTTTGATGAGAGTCTTGGCGTTAAATATTTGAATGGTGGAAGGGTGGTTCAGTGACTAGGTATATATGCGATGTTATCGTCATAATCTTAGCGAGTTTTAAGTGGCAATTACTCCTTTCCGGTTGTGTGACAACATCTACAAACAATGTTGATGACATGAACACATATAATGGCCATTTGCAGTCAAATGATTAAAGTAGGTGACCGTAGTGTATGGGGCGGTAAAAAAAAAAGTATAAATAAAAAGTATTAGAAATGTTTTATTTTATAAATGCTGAGAAGAATCAGATGAAGTTTAATATTTTTCGTGAATTTTGACATCGACATTCTGCGAAAAATTGATTCAAAAGGATTTCGACTTCCTTATAACCAGAATTAAATATGACGTTATCTCTTAGCACACTTTTATTATTAAATTGGATTATACTATATAATACGTAAATGTTATATGGTATTCTGCCGTATCAATTTCCAGATTAGAAATATACATAACCGACGGAAGGCCAAGCGTAGTATTAACTTATTCACTACATTTCGTTTTAAAATATAAACTTTAGACGTATTTTTTTATGTTTTCCATGAAATACATCATCAGAGTAATCTTTAGTGTATAATTTACTTATAACAATTATACCTACATCTCAATACCTCATATAGAATAAATATTTCTTCTTTATTTTTATTATTTTTATAGAACATTTCGAAGTTGTAGTTTATTACCACAATTATAATAATTTTCACTTTTTATTGATTATAAATGTATAAGCTTATATAATTTTAGAGTTGATTAATTTGTTGATAATATATACTGATGCTTACTTAAAATACTAACAATGACATAATTTATGTATAATTATTGCTATTTAAATTTATTTGATTATTTATGAAATTATACACTTGAAATTAAATTGAAATGTTTAATAAACTGTATGTTAAATTTCTTATTTAAGTAATATTTATGGTGCTTATTATACATGTTTTGGAATAAATTATCTAAATTTATCATAAGAGGTAAATAATAAACTACACATTTGGTACGTTGATATTGTGTTCGTATTTAATATTTATTAGTAATTTTCTGGATGATTAATTATGAAATTTTTTTTTATTAAATCAGTTTTTTTTAACATCTTATTCGATCACTTGTTAGTTTTTTATGACATATAACTGTTGACATTTTCCAATAAAATATTGGAATTTTTAATTATTTATACAAATTAATAAAAATACTTTTAGATTTTTGATTGGTAATTACAGTTATTAATTATAATGCGCTCATATAAAGTTTTAAGAAAACCTAATGTATATAAGTTCTCTTTTATGTTCACCTTATCTTAAAACTTTCATATTTTATCGTTTCACTGCATCTTTGTTTAATTTCTTCACATCAAATATGATGAAAATTAAAAATACAATTGAATGTTATATAATTTAATTTTAAAGTTATGTATGATTTGTGCTTATTCATTGACTTGTTAAATATAATATTTCATAAATTGTATTGTTTTCAATTATTGATTTGTTATTTCTATAATTGTAGAACTATCATGTTAAAACATAAATGATAATTAAATCCTTTTAATCATGTTTTAATTACCTATAAATTTGATAAACAGATTAATTCTTGACAAACCGTTCTCTACTTTTTTGCTATTTAAATATATAGATTTACGAGTATAAATAACTTAAGGTAATTACATATTTAGTGTCTAAACAAAGAAATAATTTATGGTAAATACATGCTGTAATTCAGAGTATTTCAATTTGTCTTTAAATCGTACTATAATATATTCAATATTCATAAATGGTATATAATACAGTATAATATACTTCTAGTTCTATCACGAAGTTCAAGTAATTATAAAATTATAAAAAAATTGTTAATAAATAATATTGTAGCATTGGATTATAAGACAATATAGCATAAAAAGTTAAATTTTTTCTGATTATATACAATATACATATTATTGTTAGTTTATACAAACTGCTAAGACATTATTTATTATTATCTGCTTTCTACGTCATACATCATTAAAACTGTACTTCATTGACTCTTTAAGTTTGAGTATGTAAATTTATTTCATCCTAATGTTTCAAAATGTTTTAACTTTCAAAAGTTATGGAATAATATATAATTAAGATAGGTTAATGGCTTTGCCTTAGTAATTTTATATTAGATAATTATATATTATATTATATAATATAATGTAATAATAATATAAATATATTTTTTGATATTTTTGTGGCATAGAATTGAAACCGAATATATTCCTGAATTATATAATATACTTTGATATTTAGAAATATTAAAATTTGTTGTTTATTTTTTATTCGGTAAATATTATATTTTTACGTTATGTGTTTGTTGAATGACGGAAGTTATCAATGTGCTTTGATTACTTAGTACGCACTTGCTCTCAATTAAATTGGTCGTTAAAATGTTCCAGGATTAACTTTGCCAAAAACGTTTAAGGTGTCCTGTATACTACCCCGTGATCGATGGTAACCATTGCTGAGGGGTGGAGAAGGGGAGCGTTGGCTCGAACAATATAATACACTAGGCCAATGCGTAACACAGAAAGCCAATGCCGAACGGAGGAAAATATAATAATTTCTGTTAATTACAGGAACCTAGGTAATAGCCAGCCACAACAAGGGGTTTTGAGATCCGGTTTGTCTGTTCTGTACTTTGTGAATAATTTTACAACGGCGAAGGATTTCAGTGAATATAATATATATTATTTGCATGCGCTCGTGTTCTAACCGGTGTACAAACTACAATCTCGGGAGCTTTTGACAAGCGAAGGCGTTTAACTACCTTTTGGTTATATACCTATTATCTATATATAAATAGAGAAACCTAACCGATGTGCGATACCAACATCAGTTCCACTGCATTATATTTTCATTTGTGTCTTAAGTGCCAACGTGCACGATTGCTGACCATTTGCCCGTACTAATAACAATTGGATAAATGCAGGATAAATGTCAAGGGTACAGACAGTCCTGCTGCATATCGGACTTCAGGTACGATTTATCTTGTTGTTCCGATTTCAACGTTAAATATATTATTGTAGCCAAGATCGTCAATATTTTATTTTACTCAACATTGCAAATTTACTGTGAATCTGTAATGGAGGTAAAAGTAAAATAATAAGACACTATCCATATGCATCTTATGCTGTCACGTGTATTTATTTTTTTATGGATCATCATACATTTTTTAATGTTTTAAAAATATATTAAATATTGTGGATTGTTAATTAGTTGAATTATTACGCTACTTTGAATCGTTGTAAAGAAATATATTTAAATCATCACCAATTAGATTTTCTGTAATTTTTAATTATAACCATTGTAAATGCGTTTCTTGAATCTTGATACATATCTTGTTATTTTCAAGACATTTTTAATGTTTTTGTTTTTAAATTCTGAACTGTGTATGCAAATAGGTGACTAATTTCATTAATATAATTATTGTGTTTTGAGTATATTGTATTATAAATTTGTTATTGAAATTTTTGTTTTGTTGACATGAAATTTAAAACAAATCTAAACGTTTGAACGGTTATTATTGCGTATGATACGTATCATATCAATAAAATGAATTTATGAGTAATACTAATTATTATTAAAAAAAAAAAAACAAAACTTACTGTTACTGAACCAGAGATAATTTCATGAAACCCCTTGTTAAAAATAATAACTTTACAACTACGTATTAAGTAAAAATCTTCATACGTGAAAAATAATTATTCATAGTTTATTTTTTATATTCTTGAAGGTTTATGTGCAAATGATGCGTACTTTGTATGGACACTTAAAGGATTACTATTGAACACTGCATATTAGAACGGCGTAAATATTATAGTTTCAATATGGACCAAATCCTTTAGAGACTGATAGTATGAAATGAGAGAAAACAAGGGGAGGGATCATTTATAACTCTCTTAATCTGGTGGGTTTTATAGTATCTTAAAAAGGATTATTGTTATTTTACTACGCTTACGATCTCACGACCTGTGGTGTTCATTTTTAACTGAAATTCCGTTGGCTATAATGTTAACCACGCTCCTTTTTCTCTTAATACCAACATGACAATTAAAACATGGACAATTTAGTACGATATTTAATTAGATTAGTGTTTTAGTTAACGGGATTTACCAATTCCTCGTTAAATACCAAGTTTAATTAAAGAATAATTTCCAAGTGTTTTAATTAGAGTTAAGTAAACGAGTTTCTTTATTATAAATTTAAATGTCATAAACAACAACTTATATTTTTAAAGAAATTGTTTGTTAAATGTTTTTAATTTTTAATTTGTTATGATGAAGTAATTATTAACTGTACCTACAATACTCATTTTTGATTTAATATGATAAAACGTACCTATCAATTGATGTAGTTTTGTTACAAATCAAAATTATATGACTTGCATTAACAAGATTTATTTATTGAATTGTTAAAACTATTCAAAATTTATTTTTAAACTTTTGTAGTAAACTATTTTATTATTTGATCAAATAAATTGAGAATTTATAGTAATTCGTTAAATTATGAACTATCAATACAAAATTTGAACTACAATAATGATGTTTAGCTACACTATGCAGGCAGTTTTAATTCCGAGGAATATTCTTTGAAACAAAATTTAGCTGAAAGCTTCAAAATAATTGATATAATTTTATAATGAAATTATAGGGATTACGTTTATTAATGTACTTGAATTAAAAATATATTTTTTCTTTATCATTATTTTAGAAACAATCATATTATTACGGATTGTACATTTTACAGTAGCTATTGACTCGTTTGTCAAAAATTCATAATAATAAACATTTGTTTTAAAGTGACATATTCTATTATTGTATTTACACATACATAATATAAAGTACCTATAGGGTTATATTAAAATCTATTTGAAATAACTTTCAAGTGTCTTATGTAGCTGATACCCTAGAATTTTATAACCAATGTATGCTAAAGTATAATTGCACAAGTTGTTTTTACACCAATTTGTTAGAATACACAATCTTATACTTTGGAAATCTGATAAAAAAACATTATACATATTCACGAAGGGTTTCTTTGGTTTGGAAAATCTTTTAAATAGTTAGTGAGTAAGGACATTAGACTCTGGATAAAGCTAAATTGGAATTGCTTAACGAAACTAATGTAAATTGTAGTTCATAAACGATAATGTTTATCTTTCACACATTTTACTTCATTTTCATAGAACCAATAAGATGATAGTAAATGTATGCATACTGATGCCTGTATTGTTTGGATAATGTGATTGGAATAAATTCAATATATTACCAGCTGTCCTACTATAGTTGACGCCATTTTGTTTCTATAAAAACCAATTTCGCGAAATTTTATTATAGTACAAGTGTGTATAATAATTTTATGTACGTCCACCTAAACTTGATATCCTGTTTCAATTTCTCTCATTAGTTTCCCAAACAACACAAATGTTTTTCATAGATTAATATTAGTTTGAAGAGTATAGTTTAAGTTTACTGACTTTTATAGATATCTTATGAGTCTTCAATAATATTTTTTTTATACAGTGTTATGAGGAAAAGAAACTGAAAGTCATAAGTATTGTACGATTAATTTTTAATTCTGATGTTTTTACCAGGTTAACTATTATTGAGCTGATATTAGATTGTGTACTATTGATTTCGAATATTACTTTTGTTGAATATTTATTAGTTTTGAGTTAGTTTTCTAAATGTTAGTATGAAATACACTTATTTGATTAGAATATGACGCACTACATTTGTAATTTATAAATATTACTCATATTAATAAAGAAAACACTTAGTTAAAAAAATAATTGGAGTGATGACTTTATTTACTATATAATTAAAATATAATAGGAAAATAATTAAAAACTATGACTGTAGTGCTAACATATGATAATTATTTAAGTGATTCATTAATCATTATAATATTATAATCAATTTTGGGGTTCATTTTATATATATTAATTATAATATTAATTACATAATATATTTTCAATTATTTTATAAACTAATTATGTGAAAAATATTGGTTACTAGATATTTTCTAAAAACAATCTTAAGTATTTACGATGGATATATATATAACATAAAAGGCTAAAGAAGTTCTTAAAATATTTATTTTTAACAAGATGATCGATTGGCTTATAATTTTGTATACTTAGATATTTGGGATTGAATATATTTGAATTTTACTTACACATCTCTGAATGCTTATTATTTAGATCGATAAGGCAATACCCGTACTTGATAATATGTAAAGGGTAATATATATTACTAACGTTAGATTTTTTAGTTATTTTATGATGTTAGATCATACTATATTTTGTTCGCTATTTGTCGTTTAAGATAAACTAAATACCTATCTTCTTTCTATTATTAAAATATCTAATTTATTTATAATTGGTATAATACAAACAATAATACCTGGTTAAAAACCATAAATTACAAAAAACTTTATGTAACTGATAACTTGTCAAGTTTTGAGAGCTGGAACAATATTGGATTGAATTTATATAATTATTTTTTTTTAGATTTTTTTCTGTATATATTTATATACATAGCGATTTATCAAATATGTTCCACCCATTTTTGTCTTCGATAATGCAGTTTTACAAAATCTGATTTTTGGAATTTTTAAGTATACTTAATTAACGTATTTTAAAATTCTTGAGGTTTTTCGTACTACTTAAAAAGGGCCTTGTGGATGTAAAAATTTCTGTTTTTCAAATGAAAACCCAGAAACAACAGTTTGTATAGCCACAGCTTACAGGACATTTCTTAAGTAGTACAAAAAAATTTAAAGAATTTAAAAGATCTTTAAGTTTATTTAAAAATTTCAAAAATCATAATTCGAATAAATTCATTATTTTAAAGGAAAAAATAGGGGTGAGCTTAAGCCTGAGCATACTTGGTGAATGGTGAATCAATAAGATTGTAAACGTAGGTATATGTTGTTACTAGTTGATGTTGTTTATAACATAAACGTACCTTGTTTAATAAACAGATTACGTTTATACGTTTCAAATTTTCTCACTAGTGTTTACATTTGATTTACACGCGTGTTCGAACACCATAACTACAACATACCAAACACTTCGATCAAAGTCTGTACACACTTGCTGGCGTCATTTAAAATTCCACACCATCTGTCTACGTTCGTTATGTGTGCTAATATGACTTTGATTACGTCTTGGAAGAATGTTCAATAGATTTACTTCATTTTAAAAATTCCTACGCGGTGATTGTGTTTCTATGATTTTACCGTGTTCACAAAAAGGGAAAATGGAACAATGTACGGGTGTTAACAATAAATGAAAAATAAAATATTTTAGACGTTTGCATTTTCATTCATAAAATGTTTTTTTTTAAATTTGAGATTCGTAAAGAAAAATGAATTATCAAGTACTCATGTATTTATTTATTTATTTTTAATTACAAAATAACTTTGAAAAAACTAATTTCTGATAAAAAAAAATAATTTAAACTAAAAATGTTTGTGAATTATAATTGTATTACATTGTATATAGAATGTATATTATTAAAATGTTATTGAAATAACAATTGTATTTTAAAATTGTTTTATAATATTGTATAAATGTTATTTATTTTTTAACAATTAAAAATGAATCTAAGTATTGAGTTGATTTTGAATGCAATTTAAAGTTTCTAACATATCAATTAGAACTTTTGAATGTACGAAAATAATCCCATTATGCAAACCTAAATATTTTATTGAATTCATTATACATATGTATCCAATACTCTGTTATATCGAACTATACTATTTTTGTACTATTTTTCACTGTTTATATTTTATTACATATTTTTTTTTTATAGACTGTCAAATATTGTTTTACATTTTTTATTTTTTTAAAACTATGTTTATATTAATTCGATGTTATTAAACCGGAACTTGTTTCGTTTAGTTCACAGACTGATGATATTTGATTGTTATTAATTACATATTCATCCTCAATTTCAGGACGATTATCATTAATCAAGTAATTATAAAAGTTTCTATGTTTATTCCAAATGAATATCGAACATATTACGCAAGTGTTAGAAACTGTTCTCGTTTTTCACATTCACGTGGTGAGTTTTAAATTCTAGTTATCCGTATCATAAATAAGTCGTTAGGACGGTGGAAACGGTTGGTATACTGTCGGCACACGTTATCCATACATGTACAACACATAATATGTTAGAAAATTCTTAGAGCTCCGTTAGCTTTATGTGTCTCACAGCGAAAAACAATTGGGATTGTCGACAGTATTGGGATTTATCGAGGACGTCTAATCGGAAAAACTGAAAACAAATCGATTCGGTTTATATGCAACGGACACTGCGAAGAGGCGTTTTTTTTTTTTTTTTGGTGATAATAGTCGGAATGGTTGTCGTTGGTGTCTTAATCTTAGGGCCAGGGCCGGGGCTGCGAGATTTAGCCTAAAGAGTTTTATTTCAAATTGGAGTCTGTTAGGCCTCCTGGCTCCTAATGATATGAAAAATAGTGGGAACCTATGCAAATAGATTCCGAATGTTCGTTGCCGTTGCCACTATATTATACATACGGCGGTGTGTTTTAAGTCCAATAGCACTCGGTCGACTAGTTTTAATAGTTGGAACCTTATGGATATTAATAATTCATAGTTTACGCGTGTATTAACGTTGCGAATATTCACTGTGTTCTCTCAGTTTGCTTCATTAGACACTTCGCACTGTCCCGAACCATACCATATAAACGACCACATAAGTAACGCTCTGGTGCATTATACGCATACATATATGTATAGACACATATGTATGTATGTATATAATATTATAATACAAACGCACACAAACGATTCAATTACCGATTGTATTTCTGATTGATTAATAGTGCAATTAGTGTCGGTCACGCATCCAATATAATATATCGTACATAATATATTATACTGTTTTGGTCACAATTGTTACGATAATGATTTGTTTGATTTGTTTGAATGCGATTATATTATCGTCTTTTACACGTATAAGTGCAATACGTTCTCAGTTTGTAATGCGTTTGTGCACAAACGACAAATGTTTCGACGACTTAGGAGCTCGTGCAGTGATATTCACGGTTTAAATTTTAAATTTTCTTCATACGTTTTACATATCGTACTATACGAGTTTCAGGATAAGACCCATGTATTAAATTCTGTGCTTCTCCTCGTACCTAATGATATTCATAAATTATGTACGCACACGGTCACCACCACTACTATTCATTTATTTGCAATATGGATTTCACATCAATGATCCACGGAAACATATATATATATATATATAATACGGTTATATGATATTATGTTCTGTGTATAACGTTCATCTCCCGAGCTCTGTCATGATACACTTTTTTGAAAATGGGCTACACATTCTTCATGATATTCCACGTAATCGTACGTGCAATAAAATGGTTCACGGAATACGAATGGGGTATTGTACTCTTGATATATTTTTCTCGATTCGTGCATCCCTCGAATGGCACAGATTCCCCGACGACTTGAACACGTCATACATCTAAGTTACCCCCTTTACAATCAATTAATAGTATTAATAGTGCGATATTGGATATATCGTGCGTATTAATACAGCATACCACTGGGATTTTCAAACTTGCCGATCCAGTTTTTATTCGATCTTCAAAGCTTTGAGTGGTCGGTTGTTATAGTAATTATTGTCATTTGGTCAAAGTAACATAAGGCCTAATGGAAATGGCTATTTTATATAGTGTATAAGTTTTAAGGTTCTATCCATCCGAATGGTTTCAAATTAGGTGAGTGTACGGTGTAAGGCGGAAAATTACAGCGAGACCACCAAAGTAGGTAGTCCATTGTACGTAAATACTAGCATAAAACCGAAAGTCTAATTGGCAAATAAAAGAGAAAAAAACCTCAAGTCGCTGCCGTGTTCTTGTCGAAGATATACCTACTTGGAATTGCTTCTTTCTTTTAGTTGTATTCTGCTCTAATGAATTACCTTGTTGGTTATGTAATCTTAATTGCCGCAACATTTTTGTTTTTTTTTTAATCTATCAATTTCGTTATTTGGAACAACTTTTATTTATTGTTGTTCCGAATCGAGAAATTTAATAATTGTAATGTTTAATAATTATTTTATTACAATTTTGCATCAATGTAATTAACTTTTAAAAACATTGTATAACTTAAACCCCTATAGTAATTTACTATAAGTAAAAAAAAAATCTACTAAAATAACTTGCAGTTTAATAACCTCAGATGTCGAAGCCTTAACTTATTAAAAAAAAATACACATATTATTATGATTTACTCAACACTAAATTCAATTTACAAAAAAAAAAAAATTGGAATGCATGTGCATTACATAATATTATACAAAATAACATTATGCTGTGTTTATGCTATATTATGTTTAAATTTGTGGTAAAATAGTTTATAATATTATTTAAATTTTAACACCAGCCACAGTATTATGAAGGATAATTTCACATACATCTAGACTACTAAAATTACTTGAAGTTTAATAAGTGTTGTTCATGATGTTATTCGAGTTATTCACATTTAGTGGACTATGCTTACGATTTCTTGAAAACAGGATGAAAAGTTTTAACATTAATTTCTCGGAAACTCTGAATCTCAAAGATGCCTTATTGTGTTGTTTCAAATGAGGTAGTTTCGTGTTTATTTGTTCATTTTAAAATAAGCAATAACTTTATAAATTTTGGGTTTTATCGTTGTTTATAAATTATAAATCCTAGTTATTTGGATAATAAAAGTCATAATATAACTGTATCAATTAAGAACCTTTTAATTGAAGTCTAAAAATGTTTTTGAAAAAATAAAATATTATTAATGCGATGATTTAGTTTTCACCTACCTCATATTCCATAATATTCTTAAAAAATATGTCATATCGAATAAAATTAAAACATATAAAAACAAAACAATTTACTTTGCAATTGATTGGTTGCAATAATTAGTAAGTAGCCAGGTACATTTGAATAATTAAATCAATATGATCGATAAAAATAATATCGATTACTTTCAGTCTGACTTTTTAGAACTCAGAAGTTATTTTAAATTAAGCACAATTCTATAAAATATTCCATTATTTTATTTTTTTTTTTTTTTTTTGGTGGTTGAGGCTTTGACAACAAAGGTCATAAGCCTGTGGAATTGTGGGAAATAGTACTATAGGATTTTTAACACATGTGTGTATGTGTGGCAAGGTTTTTACTACTACAAAATCCAGATGGTCACCCATCCGGGAACTAGTAGTAGCGGGCGTTGCATATTCTCAGTTGCAGAACGCGACTGGTAGTAGCCAATACTCCGGTAGTCAGCCAACACTGCGGTAAGCCACATATTATTCCATTATTGTTTAATATATTCAATATAGTTTTATAATCCCACACGTATATTAATTGTATATTAAATAGACTTCAATATCCAACTAAAAAAGTATAAAAATATTTTATTTGATTATTATTTAATATGAGATTAATGATCAGCTTTTGAAGTCTCTATATGTGTCAGTGAAAAGATAAAGCTTGATCTGAAAAGTTTCAAACTTCCTTGACGGTGAATAACGATAAAGATTTATTCTTAGCATTGAGGTTTATCAGCAGAGTGTCATTATTTTAAGAATACATTTTATTTTGACAACAACTTTCCTTTTACATTTTGAATTGTAGAAAATGTCATAAAGTAATATAAATAATCTCAAATAAGTATAAATATATATTAAGGTATTGTTAGTATATACTGTATTTTAAACAGTTCAGAGTATGTACTAAGTAGTTAAAGTGTTAGCTTAAATGTAATTTGAATGCCTATGTATTAAATTATCACTAACAAACGTATTCCTTATATAATTCCGTAGTTATTTTACCTATTATCTATGCTTCGGTAATAATATATTTATAATATATATGCAAAAATCATGCGCACTTTGTTGTACTCACTGATATTACATAAATGTTAATTTTTATTAAAAATAAATGTATGAAACTACAAATATAAAAAAAGATATTTTGTGACACGTTTAAAACTGCAAGAGTAAATATTAAATACAGATGGTAAATATTATTCGAGGTATTATCTGTATAATTGAAATGGTTGTCATCTATTTTATTTCCTACACTAATATTTAAAATTAATTATTCTCGAATTTTTATTTTTCAATATAATTAGGTTGATTGGAGATAAATATTTTGAAAATACGCAAAGTCAAATTTAACAAAACCAATTCATATTTGATTACAAAAGTCTTATTGCCGAATCGATTGATACAGCTGATAAAAAATAGGTATGCTTTTTTAAAATAAAGGATCGGTTTTCCTATACTTTTAATTTGTTAAAGAGATATATTATTTTTAGATCTAGTTTAATTGTATATAGATTCGAGTTTTAGTTATTAAGACATCTAATTACTCTTACCATTATATATATATATGTAAATTAGTCGTTAGGTAATAGGTAAGTAAATACTATGTCGATGGTCAAAACTCTTTATTTATACATTATTTTTGATTTATAATTAGGAACTTAAAAATGTAAAAATACCATATGGGCATTATAGTAAGCCAAACCTTACTTTGAATTATTTTCTGTAATATGCATTTAATTTAAACTTCAAAAAAGTAGTATTAAAGTAGCTTGTGTGCAAAGCAAAGTAACTTATACAGCTTAATACTTAGTTTTTGTATCCTGTCCATACATTTTTTGAATTTAATATGCATTTTAAATGTTGACATTCAGACCACGCATATCAATACTCAACAAATTTCTAACCAATATTCTACAATAGTTTAATAATTTAAATTCGTAAAAAATATTGTTTTAACTTAAATTATAATATGTTTTACTGAATAATAGTATATACATATTATATATACTTTATTGAATAAATGGATGGTAAGATTCATTTTTTTTTATTAACATAATTTTTTATGTGTACAAGTATTGTGTAACTATATACATATTTTTATATAATGTTTAAATTAATATAAGCAATCATGTGTTTTTTGACAAATAAAATAATTTTTTGCTTTGTATAATTATTGAACTTGCTATTTTTGTTTTTGATTTATAGATAACTTTAAATGAATAATTAAAATTCTCAATTTGTTTTAATATAAAACTAATATATCTTAAGTAAACATCATAATAAAATAAATTTTAAATTAATTAAATTATTAAATGTTACATATCCTTGGTTTATTCGTGTATGATTAGTTATATGACATATTATAATTATGCATACATTTATTATAAATATTTTAATTACTATTTTGATACATTTTACAAAATAATAAAAAAAACAATTAGACTGTTAACTGGGTAACATTCAATACGTTAAATAACTGTTTATTGATTGTTTGTCACGTTACTTTTGATCCCAATTGTATGTTTTAGAATCGATGACAATAAAATAATTAAATGATTACATAGTTAATTTATTAATATAAGTTGTTTTATACTGTTTGTAATAATAAATTTAATGTTTATCTGTTTGCCATTTATTGTTCTGCAGTTGAAAGTTAAAATTACTCAAATATGTGGGTGAAATGTGGTGTAATGTTGCTTAGTGCAAACTTAATTTTAAGGATCAGGAAAAAATTATTTAGGAACTCAATAATTACTTGTACTATAATCTATATTATATATTATATTAAAATTATTCACAATTTACAAATAGTATGGGTTTTTAATTACGATATGAATATACTGTAGAACAATCAAGTTCCTACTCGAGTACTCTTCTTAACTACTCCAAATAATTGTCGACTATCCCTTAATCTCTTCCTAACACACATTCTCAAGAAATATTTGTCTATCCCGCTTACGATGGCTAACTTTATTTATAATTCAATATAAATTTACTTTTAATGCTCAATTTCTCAGTTGTACATTTTCTTGTTTTTCTATATTGTAGAATCTGTATTTATACAACCAAATAAATATTTGACAACGGTGCTGTTTTTTAAAAAATAAAAACACATATTTAAAAAAAAATAAGAGTGTGTTCAATCGTATATTATAAAAAAAAAAAAAATCCCTAACCTACTTACTCAATTTAATCAATTCGTATCACTCAAAATATCAAATTATATTAATAATATACGAATAATGAATATATTTCATACTATAGTAAGTTTTAAATTATAATTAAAGTTCAAATATTCAATATGTTAAAACAAATAAATTGTTAAGCTAATTTATTTTTTATTTTTAATTAAAAAAGGATTGTACCAATATATTTGATGTAATTTTTAATAAATACACTTCGAGCTTTTTCAATAGTTATACAAATCATTTTATATATGCAATTTTTGTCAGTATATTAATGAATTAAAAAATATTATATTTATGTATTGAATATAGTTTTAATTCGTTCGTTATACACAAGTGATCGATTGTTTAAAAAAAATTTTGGTACAGGTTTATGTTTGTCAACAGTTGAAAAAACTATTAGCTATAAATCTGAATATTTTTTTGCGTGTTTACCTCTGTAGTAAATATGATTTCTGAAAATGGAAATCTGCGGGACAAAAAAAGCTTATTCATTGTGTGAATTACTCGAGAAAATTGAATACGTTTTATTAAGTCACGCATAACATAATAATCAAATAATTTGGTTATAGGGCATAAAATGATTACAAATATTTAAAATGGATCTATAAAAATAACGAAGTGGTTTAAGTATTTATATATTCTTCAATTCAATAAGCACCTATATCTATGTCCTATATTTTGTAAGATAGACTGTACTATAATAAGTATTTAGGCACGTTTCTAAATAATATTCCTTTTCTTTTATTTGTATTAAACATCAATCAAAAATGATATACTCTAAATATGAAGTTATACATTAACAAATAATATCAGATTTGAGAGTAAAAAAAATTGCGGACCCCACGTATGTATACGGTGACTACGATATTTTTGTTTTTCATAAATTATAAATAAATAGTAAAAATATGGTTTATCGTCTGTCATTGGACGACCGTCCCCCTTTTCGTCTCGTCTCGTTTCCCATGCATTCGAGCGAAGGACCGAGTTCGCTAACGCTCTAGTAGGTTTCTTCAGAGAGAATTGAAATGCGGTTAGGTTGCCTACAAATTACCCGAAAGACGACTACTACTCCTACCGCCATAACTCCTTATAGTGCTGTTACAACTACTACTATTACTACTACTACTTCTAGTGCTACTATTTCTATACTATATTGGGAGAGGGACAAAGACTCTGTGTACAAAAGACGTCGTTTACCCGTGGAAACACCAAAGTCATCGTGTACTCTTTTACTCCCACTCCTCGCCGCAGCTGCAGTGCACACAGACGTTGATTTATTCTGTTGTTTATTCAATTCCGGTTGCAATGGTGTCGTCTATAGTACGCCTCGTAGAGAATATTTGTCAAAACGTCCACGACGACCGGTCGCCGAACAGGAAATTATCAGACTTACGACAAAAGCTAAAATGAACTCGGCTGCTGAGACGGGTTAGAGGAACGAAGCGAAAAAGAGCCAAAAAGCGAATCGTATACCCTTTAAATTGTTTGTATTTTTCGCCCGTTGTACATCAAGTGTGTTTTATAATGTACAATAACGCATTGAGAAGTTGCAAAGTTAAATTCGTTCTCGTAGTCTTATAATAAGCTGGCTCAATTTGTGCTTACACATTTCAAAATCACACGTTTACATGATAAAATTGAACTGAGAACAAGAAATTGAGGTAGAAAATCACTTTTTTACATTCAAACACTACACATTTCGTGTATAAAATAAAAAGTCATACCATGTTTCGGGAAAGGAAACATTATAATATGTTAGCTTCGAGAATACAAAATAAGTTAGTTTTAAATTTTACACAACTGGAGTTATTCACTACCTATATAATTAGTAAACTAAATAATATACCTAATTTATATTTTATCCGTAATCTGAAAAAAATTTTTAGTGTACCTACCTAGTTTAATGTTTTACCTAAGTACTTACTGTGATTTTTTGGATTATAATCTGATTAACTTAGCTACTATAGTGGTTGTAATTGATTGTTGTTTTATTTAATAATTATTGTTAATGCAAACCATCACTCAATTATTAGGTATCTACAAAACATATTTTCTTATAATAAATTTTTAATTCAACTTATATAATTAGTATGCTTAAACTTTTTTTGTATGATGCATTTAATAGTTTTTATGATTTGGGTACTTGTTATTATTGAATTGTTTTATGATTTGAAAATTAAAAAAAATTTCAAAACATCATACACCTAGAGCATCAAAAAAAATTTTCGGATCAATTTCTATTCAACATACAAAGATTATTACTTATACTTGGGTTATATGTACAAACTTATTTACTTAGTATAGTATGAACAAGTAACATATTGCCATAATAATGGTCGTATAGTTAAATAAAATTTTTTTATTTTAATTAAAAATAATAATTTCTTTTGGTTGTATGTTTTTCTAAAATACGGTAAAAGAAAAAAATGAATATATTAATTAATATGGTATTTTAAAAATAATATGCACATTTATAGTGTAAGGAAAGAATTATTTCTTTGTTTTATTAAGAAATTAAAAAAAAAAATACAAAAAAAAACCTTTAGCATACATTTTTGTTGTTGTAAAGAATAATAAAAGAATAAGCAGTGAATCGATATTGTAATATGACACTAGTTTTATATATAGCATAAAAAAAGACCATAACGTGTAATATTATCAAAAAAAAAACAGAAATTAAAATATAAAAATTAAAAAAGGCATTATGTTTAAGATAAAATAAAATATAATATATATAAGTAAATGTGAGGTGTTGTGAATGTTATTGATTTACCTATACGCTTCACTTCATAGTCTTGTCTTCTGGGAATGGTTTTAGTCATATTGTTATATATAATACATAGAAATCAAAGAACCGACTGATTGACAGCTGGCGGTAAGGCTAAGGAGTAGATTGGATATACGTGAAAATTTATAGTCACGTTTAAGAAAAAATGTTAGTTGGAAAATGTGAATTTTCTTTCACTTTGAACAGTAGAATGTAACACCTATTTCCTAAGAAGACAAAAATTATATTTACTGCAGGATTAGTTATTATAGACTTTATTCAATCAGATAAGAAAAAGTCCTTAAAACAGTTTTTTATACATAAATACATAAGTAGGCACATTTAAGTTTGATTGAGTATTAAGTATACTCATATAGTTTACAACTTATTGTAATTGTTATCAAAGTATAGCTGATATAAACGTCTTATGACTGTAAAACCTTTTTTAAACTAAAATATGATATTATATTAATATACTGTTTACTATAAATCAAATTTTCTTGATGGAAACAAGAATATTCTAAATCTGTAGTTGTAAGCTAATAATACATTAGAACTTGAGTATGCATCCATCATGATGAACAAATTTTTATTAATACCACTTAATAATTAATAATAATAGTTTATTTTTTTTATCAAATACAAATTTATAATGCCAAAAAAAAAAGCATGTAGGTAGTGTTATTTTAATAATAATTCATATTTGAGATAACTAGTTCTTTTTTTTTATAGTTTATATACAGAAAAAGAAACAATTATTTAATTTAAAAAAAATAAAAAATAAATTGTATCAATATTTGATGCCCAACTCCATTATGTACCTATGCAACTTAAGTATCATTTTTTTTTTCAAAATTCTGTACTAATTTCATTGTTAATATTTCAATGACTTAATCATTTGAATATGAACGATCATAAAATAAAAATCACTTTAAATTGGTTGCTGAATTGATAAGGAAATGGTAAAGTATAAATTATACGGATTGTGAGCTGGCTGTGATAGGTTTTTTATACATACCTTTTCTTTAAAATCTTCTGGTGTAAAGTTTTCTGTCGTTTTATTGAAGATATACAGGAAACTGGCTTTTTTGTATACCTAACATAGAAACGCTTAGAGCTTTGGATTATCGGGTTTTGAAAATATATGTTTATACGTGTTATTGCAGTCTTTTTTGGACCTTTTCGTATTGTCACGTACTTGATGTTTTATATTCCATTCTGTATCGTGCTAAATATTACTACAGCCATATGATGTTACTATTCCCTTTAGGGTCAAGCTAAATGTTATTTTTCTACATCATTTTTACTACCATAGAATTCATAACGGATTTGCCGGACAGTGAAATAAGATTTTCGATACCGATCACAATATACATGGATTTAATCGTCCAATATTTGCTTTCAAAACATGATTTAATGACGCGAAGAAGTAAGCCCAGCGAATATCGATGAAACTACTTCAAAAATAACAATAAACATCAAAATGTTAATAAATTTGGACTTTTAGATCATTGTTAGGGTTTTCTATGTCAGTGCAACTATAAAACAAATCATAATATCAATGTGAACTAAAACATATTATACGGATTACTTAATCTATATTTTTATATTATGCAAATATTTGGTTTATTACAATTAGGTTTATCTAAATATTTAAATACTTATATATAAATTGTGAACTATAGATTCAGTTGTATATGTAAACGTTTTAAAAATACAAATCTCTTAAAAAAAAAAATGTGAAAATAAAAGATTGCCGTGCAAAAAAAGTTTTAAATCTAAAAAATGATTGACAAAAAATAGTAGTTAAAAGATATTTTTAATTCTCATGCGAAGTTTTATAATTTTCAGTAACGTAAAAATTGAAAGAAACTGATTATTTAATGTAACTAATGTATATATAATGTGTATATTTATAATTTTTTTAACAATATAATCAACTTTTTCTTTAGAATATATGATAAATACATAAAATGCGCATTGTGCTTTTGCACTTTCTGTGGTAGTGGTTTCCTTTGGAGGTGCTTCCTTTCAAAACTGGATTATTATTATTATTATTATTTATTATCGGTTATATTGTCGGATGGTTGAAGAATAAAAGTTAATGAAATTGTCGGTCAGCATTACGTCCATAGACAGGATTTGATTGATGACCATCTATTGATGACCTCCGGTGATCCATCAGTGGCAGATGATAAACTCACCCCTAGTCCACAATGCATTCTTAGGATGCACAAGTTGTATAATATATATAAATTAATGTGTATAAAGTTTATTATTATGTCAAGTAAACTATTCATTTTTTTAGTTTATAAGTTTATATTAAATAATTATTTATTTAAGAATTTCTTTCATCACTACTATATAATTCATGCTCACAATAAACCATTTAGAGACAGCACTTTTTAGTGTGGAGCTCGTAAAATAATGAAAATAATTAATTCTAAAAAAAAAAATAAGAAAGTTATTGTAAACTAAGTTTTTATTTTAAATTTCAGCTATAAAATATTGAAGATTACTTTAAAACGGCATAAAAAGTGATATTCATCTCAGCCCAATTAGTTATTTTCACGTTCATGATTTCTGGCAAGTAGTTAAATGATAAAAAATGTTTTGGTTTTTTATACTAACATATTTAATAGAGTAAATTAAAAAAATTATTTAATATTTGTATAGAAGATTAATTTAATTTGTTAATATTTTAATTTAATAGAAAATCATATTATGGACATTGGCTTAAAGTTTTTAATTTAAAGATAAGCCAATTTATAAATATATATTATATTTTTGTTAAGATATCATAAATAGATCGGTAGCAATAATTTTAAATAAATTTATATTTTTCTGTAGTTTTTCAGTTTACTATTTAAATTGCTACGTAATTATGAACTTATAAAAATATATCATCTTATTTCATCATTTGTGATGTTATTTGGCCATAGACTTTAAATTGATGTATATATTTAATTTTTTGTTAAAAATAATTGCAATTGATGTTTGTTGTTTTTGTGTTAAGATTTGTATTTCAGCTTAATGAAAATTTATATTATTCTAATTATTTAATTATTTTTAAATGTTGGAAAATATACAACTTAATATTGTGGTTTGATGAAAAATTTAATCTGAATATTTTTATTTTCAATATAAATTATCAATTATCTAAGACTTGAAACTTTTTGAATAAAAATACATACAGCCAAAATATATTTTGTTTTAGACAATATAATAGTCTGTAAATTCACTTGGGAATTATTGTTTTCATGTGTTTGACTTTTTCGTAGCTCATTTATATGATAAAAAGACAAATCAAGTAACAACCATACGCCAGTGAATATCTTAAATTATGTAAGTTTGGAGCCCCAAGCTGAGTTTGGCCTATGGGGATCTTAGTTTTTTCAAGATTCTCCCCAGGGTTTTTTCTTTTTATTTATGCACATTGAAATCGGTGAAGTTCTTTTCACGTTTAATTAAAAAAAAAAAAATTAAACACCATTATAATTTATATTATTATCACTGATAATATTGTTTATTTTGTACATATTTTCCGCGATCTTACAATGTCATTAAGGTCATGGATAATATATTATCACTTGAACTTATTAAATACTTATATATTTTTTGTGTTACTGTTATTGATTATTGTTTTTGTTTTTTATTGATATAAGTATTTTGTTTTCTTTCAGATTCGCTATCTGTTTGGTCAATCTAAATCATCAATATTAAATGTGAGTAACATATATTTATACAGTTATACTTACAATATGATGCATTATAAAATGTCAAAGATAATGATAATAAGTAAATTTATTTAAAAAAGTAAATCATCAGTCATCATTCTTGTTACTGTACTGATGTTACTACGTACTGATGGCAAACGTACCGCGGATAGACCACACTTAGTATAAGATATTACTTTTATATAATATACTATGCATATTTTTTTTTGGCACTTGACGTTTTGTTCTATTCTAGTCCTGATTGAATATTTATATATATATACCCCCGCGGTGGAAGTCGTACGATACGCACGCACTTCGCTCGTTCCCTTATCGCTAATGCCACAATGTTGTATTTTTCTGAGTGTTTTTTTTTCTCTTCCCTCGCTTAGAACACTGTTTCTTTCTCACTGTTTTCTCACACTTATTTGTGTTCTGTGTTCTGTGTTCCAATCCTTTTGTTCAGTTCATCGCACACGTTTAA
>JACXSJ010000739.1:0-68925 GCA_014851325.1 Pentalonia nigronervosa
TAAACGCTTTATCGGTGGTAAGAAATGGTTTTAGACAAGAAGCAAATGTTCCCGATGAAATTTTTTTAAAACTTGACGATATAGAAACTTTTTACGAAAGAAGGACAATTTTCAAAAATAATAAGCAAACAAAACTTAATGATTATTTCTTTTAAATTATATTTAAGGTTAAAAATTAAATTAAACTGTAATATGATGTATGATGTTTTTACTACATACAATATACATAATAAAAAAAAAGTTGAAAAAATACGTAATTCTATTTAACGAATTCCTCTATATAACGAATTTTTTTTGCTGCTTATTCGACTTCGTTATATGGAAGTTTCACTGTATATCTATCGGTAAAATTAAATGTAGTTAAACTATTCAATGGCGTATTTACGAGGAGAGGGGCTCCAAAGGGTCCGAACCCTCCCATAATAAGTCAATTTTTTTTTACAATATTATAAGACATGATTTTAATTGTAATCTCTAGTTTTGTGTTGGGAAAATTATGTGGACCCTCATGAAAAATTCTAAATACATCACTGAAACGATTAAAGTTATATATTTATTCACAATATGCATATATTAAAGTCGCGTGGCCAACGTGCGATGTGGATCCTATAAATAAAACACAATATTGCAAAATGAATGGCGCCCGACACTATTACTATAGGTATAACAGCTACTATATTTTAGTTTTAATTAACAGTTTTTAATCACTGACTTTGTTCTAATGACAGATTTTAATCTCTAATGCCAATAACATGTGAATACGGGAGTTGACATATCGATCATAATTCATAAATATGTTATCAATAATTAATTTAGTCTCAAATCATGTACGTAGATTAAAACTCTTACATTTTAATTATATCGGTTGTAGACTGTAGTTTATGTGATACTCATATGAATATTTCATAAAATTAATATTACATAATAGTCATTAAAATTTGTCATGTAGCCATGTAGGTAAACTGAAACTAATTAATTTGACCATCAAGATAAAGCAGATTAACATTTTTTTTTTTTTTTTTAATGTAATTTTACACGTACATAATTAATTTGATTATTATCTAATGCATTTGAATATCTACATAACGAAACGGACTGAGAAAAAAAATTATCAATAAAAGCGGTATGCGGATAGATCTATATATGTCTTGCTACACCTAAAAAAAAAATACATGACTGTAGTGCGAATGCATAGGTAGCCCCGGTAGATGTGGAATAATATAATAACAATAATGAATGGAGGTTATTAATGTATTGTATTGTGTGACCGCGGAATCGAATAATTCTGGGTGCGAAAACAATGAGGCTGCGCAGCTGCCGCTTGACCCGGAAAGTTTGCCAAATTCGCGCGCGAGTCCGAATTTATAACAGTCGGCGGCGGCAGTGTGTACACGACTATCCGAAATGCTATTTATACGCAGCGATAAAAAAAAAAAATAACATCCTCTACCCCGGTGCGCTGCTGCAAGCTACACCGCCACGGATAATATATGTGCATGTTTCATACACATCATATATAATAATACACCGGTGTGGTGCGAAAAATATATTCGCACTTCGGCGGCGACGAAACCGTAGAGGACACACGCACACGAACGCGTTTTTCTCTGCACGTGAATCTCAAATTATTGTATTTATAGGTGTCCAAGCGACATACTTCATTATTATAGACGTAAGCGACGTATTATGTGTAGGTACTTCGCGCGTCCGTCGGAAATCCGCGTACATATAACAATTATGATCACGTCACGCCTACAGCCGTCGCGAGAAATGAGAAAAGAACAAGATGCAATGTGATGATGCACATATCTCGTATACCGTTATAATGTGAAATGTCGTCTACAGAGATGGTCTGAATGTATACGATTTTAAATTTTTATTTACACGATGGGAGGGGGGTGCTTGGCGGTTTTTTGAACATTTGATGACTGCGATATGTGTAGTTTTAATTTTCAATAATATCACGTGATAATCGCGGTCGAAATTCACTTCAACCCATCGGCCGGGAGACAATTTTTTATTCAGAAATTCCACTGACCCGGGGTGGGATTGATGGCGGGTACACGCGGTTTGCACCACAAAAAATATACCTACATATGGTATGTAATACTTTCAAACCGCCTCCGAATGAATGACCGCGTAGGGAACGTCGTTGGCGAGCGTACGGGAACCGAACGGTATCGGTATCGCGGCCGACGGTCACACAAATGAAGACGTGTACAGAAAATGACGGCCGTCTCAATAACAACTTGTCATATTATTATAAATTAGGTATATATTGTACTGCAGTTGGACTCACCTCGTGACGGATGCGCGGGGTACAATCGTGAAAAGGCCGTCGGGACAGGCGTGTTTGTACGTATCGCGTGGCGGTCACCTATATACCAAAAGCGTAGTTTTCCGCGGCGGATTTGATGGACGAAATGGCACTGAGTTACGCGCGCATACGAGGGTAACCCTTGCGCGTCCTTCGCGCCGCCGCCCGTGCGGTATTGACGCAATGCCAATAAAGTGTCCATGGCGTATACCTACACGGCTACCAAGCGCTGCACATATATAATGCCGCCGTACAACAGGCCGGCCGCGTTGCAAAACAAACGCCGCCTCCACCGCCCGCTGTCCCGTCAATGCCCAGCTCGGATTTCGCGCGAATTCACCGCGTCCGCCGACCGATCCTCCACTGCTGCAGACCGCGACAGCCACGGATACGAGTCTTTTTTTTTTTTCTTTATTATTATTATTGGCACATTCGTTGTACGCCGTAAATTATATAATATTGTTTGGGTAAAACCTTTTCGCTAGTTATTAACAATCAAGTTAAACCATCCAATAATCCAACCACACGGCGAAGCGCAGCTGGAGTAGTTTAATATTTTCGACTATTTGATATATATTATGGTACAGCGTGTTAACCACACGGTTCACTGACGTACATCGCCCCGACCACGCCCATTTTTCTGACTACACCAAAATTTAGCACGTGATTTGTATGCATTTTTACGACAATTTTTTAAAATGTGTACAATCACCCGTCGGCGCCTCGGTGGCGTTTACTTAAAAAACGCCGTTACTTCATCCCCAAGCGAAATTTCAGTGTTTTTAGTATTTTTTTTTTTTCAATATCACATTATTTTAGTACGTAGTTTGTATGAATTTGTGCGACCGTGTTTAAAATTTGCACGGAATACGTTATATAACGACAGTAGAGCACATTTCAGTTGTTACCTCCGAACAATAATAATACGGTAAATGGTCTTTGTTATTCTTACCTACGCCGATTGCTGTGTGCAATATAATAAGTCGTTTTCGTTTTCAAATAATAGTGTGAGATGACGTGAAACACGTTATATTATAAGATGATATATTATTTATTATTAGATCTAATTGTCATGGTAATAATCATTTTTCAAAAAAAAATTTTAAATTTGAACGTTTCATTTATTTTTCTATTGTAAAAAATCTATATGGTTGAATGAAGTGGCGTAATTAAGAATTTGTCCTAAAGAGGGGAGGAGTTGACATTTTTTTACACACAAAATACAAAATTTTTACTATGTTTTCAAGTACAGTGGTAACTGGTAATATACTATTTTATCAAATATCAAAGGCTCTGGGGGGGGGGGGATATATCCCCTTCGTCACTCCTTTATTACGCCCCTGGTTGAATGTGAATCCACTAACCTCATTTATTTCACGATCCTGTCTTACATATATGTATTTATCTATATTATATATAGTATATATTATAAATTATATCACTATGATGTACCTAGATGTATCGTGTATACGATAAAGGTGATACTGTTAATCTAATTAACATTTTTCAAATAAAAGCTGATTGGAATTTGAAAAGGCTAAAAAGACCTGCTTATCTCTTAGTTATTTCGATTAACATATCAATGCCAAATTTTTCTGTGTGACTGGCGTACTTTGGAGAGCGTATATCAATTGCTTTGAAATAATCTTTTTACCCTTAAGAAATCTATCGATTGCACCGCATATCAAAACTCCGCTGAACTTTTTAACATGTTGATTCTGCCAACTATCAATCCTATCGAATAATTGTAAATTTTCAATTAATTCATAGAAAAATCTATCACTATAATAGGTATTCAAGTTATATTATTTTATTATTTTAATGAATTTTATTGTTTTATTTATCTGCCGATTACTGCCATAATATCATATGTAAATTTGGGTTGTATAATACCTATACATTTTGTAAAATAATTTTAAAGTTTATAAGTAGATATAATGTTCATTGATTATTATTTAATAAATAATCGACAAAATCAACATAAACAAATATCCGGCGGAATCGATAATCCTCCATTTTGGGGGGGGGGGATGAGGGGCATGGCATAATAAAGTAGTACTCCATTTCCATTAAAGTGCCTATTTAATAACAGACATAATTATAAGACGCTAGGTGACATAGTTTTCCACAAGCCACGATACCATAAATAATCTTCCAATAACTTGTCAAATTTTGACGAGCTCACGAGTCTTATTATTGATTTGTTTATAAAACTTAAACCTCTCAACATTATAGGTAGCTACTAGTTGCGTCTCGCGGTAAAAATTTCTTCTGAATTGCGGCTTAGATTTTTTTTTAGCATACACACAAAATTTGTATGTACCATTTAATGGCAGTCCGTGTTTACTTCATTTTCCTTCTCATTTTTTGTCGTTTTTTTCTTATAAATTTAAAATTATTAACTGTCATTAGTCATTACTAAATAGCCAACGATAATACAATAACATTTTAGTTGTGAGTGTGTGATAGACAAATGAAACATCTTATAATAGTAAATATTATTAAAGCATTCGAACCACATTTCAGATAGTCAGATAGGTATGCCGCAAAAATAAAACTGATATAACATATAAAACTTAAGTTGCAATTCGAATTATACATTTTTTTCGGTTATGTTTGAGACGCAACTAGTGTACATCTATAATTTTACTTTTGACACTTTATATATTTTATTTTATTTACACAAATATTTTATTAATACATGTTAAATTGTAAAAATATAAAATAATTTACAGTAACATATTATGGTAAAAATAAAAATTTATCATTGATATTAGATACGTTAAACCTCAATCATCACGGCCTTTTATGGGCTTCAGAATTTGTGGCATTCCATTTTTCTACCTAAATCGACCTTTTTGTTTTGTGTTAAGTCTGTTAATAATATAATATATGACCATTTTCTGCCACAACAAATTTTAGTTTTTAGATTTTGGTAACAATCCCTTGGCCCTTATTACTATAAAAATGGAGTTATTAATAATTGACAATAATTAAAGGTAATCGATTATAAAATAAAAATAATACATTCAATCTAAATAAATACACAGAGTGATTCAAAATTTATGTTATGGCCAATTTATTGATTCAAAATATTGAAAAATGTTTGATATGAAAGTTTTTTGATTTTGAAACATCTAAAATGATAATTTACATTTTATAATTTTTAGAATATTTTAGGGGCTTTTGGGCGGTCAATTTTAGAAATTTATAAAAACTTTAAATATTTTTCAGGCATAGAGTTTTACATTAATTAATGTTATTGAAGCACTAAAATGTATTAAAAAAATGTCTTCACATTATGTTTGCAAAAAAAGTATGGGTTCTCATTTGAGTTTCTAAAGTTGACCCTCTAAAATCCCCTTAATATATTGTAAAAAATTATAAAATGTACCAATCATTTTAGATTAAATCAATAAACTTTTGAATCATAAATTTTGAATCTTCCTGTAGAGTGTTTTATAATATTATTAGCTATTATTATATATATATATATATATATATATATTTTATAAATAATTAGTTTTAATTTTATTCACATAGAAAACATCTGTAAGTTTTACAAGTGGTAAAATAATAAAATCATAACGATATTTTATCTTAATTGTCACATGCATTGCCAGTTGTCAAGGACTAAGATTAATCTAATGTATATTGCTAACATAATTTTTCCTATTTTTCCTATTAATGTTAAAAAGGCACTGATTGTGAAAATATTATATATGTGATTTATAATATAATAATATATGAATTATTACAGTAAGAGGTTACCAAAATCTAAAAACTGAAATTTGTTGTGGCGGCAACACCTTAGAATTTGGCACTTGAGACAATTGCCCTTCTTAAATACAGCATAAGTGTGCCTATTGACATAAGTTTAGTCATTTATCATATTTTTGTCCCTAGACTAAATTTTAGCAGTTCAGGATTTGGGGCTCTGAACATTCAACATCATTTGCCAAATCTTAGTGGCTTATAGATACATAATGATATATAATAGTCATGTACTCATGTGTATTAACATGCATGTTCAATGTTTGTACTGTTTGGGCAGTTTATAACATGCACTGTACACCATAGATTACTTATTGAAAAATACAACTAGTTATAACCACATAACTAATAACTGTATTAAAATAATAAAATATACAACTATTAAATCTTAGCTCAAGGATATAAAACAGACAATAAAAAAAAAAAAATACTTTTTTTATATAATAAAATATATAATTGTAATATACTTGATTCTTTTAAATACAGTATATAATACACTTTTGTATTTAATAGTATAATATATTGTAAGTAATATAATATTTTATTATATAATTTTTTACTAATTGCTATACTATCAATTTTATGGAATTAAGTCTTACTGGCTTTAAAAGTAGGTACTCCTATTTCGTACAATTATTTTTTTCATTTTAATTGGTTATATTTTTATATTTATACAACATAAAAATGACTAAGTTATCATTATTAATATCATGAAGTAAAAATATTATTTACAAAAATATAAAATATTATAAATTTAAAAATAATTTATGAATGATATTTGCTTTTTATCTATATAGGATATTGGAATAGTAACTCTAAATTGTTGGGCAAACACTTAATGTCACATTGCCATGCACCAACTGGGTTGGAAACTTTGTAAATACATTTTTTTCATGTAAATTATTGTGAACTATCTCAACATTCCGTATACATCCTAAGTATCCATTGGATTGGCGATTGTTGTGTATTGGATTACCACCAAGGTACAATGATTTGCTCGATGTATTGTTGGATGTTCCACCTTTACCATACTGATCTGGTGTCGCAAACATATTATCTACACCTAACTGTACAACATTTTTAAGCTTCACGGCTGTAAAAGAATTTAACAGAAATAAATAAAAACTTATTGATTATCTACAATTTTTGTAAAGGAAATTGTAATTGATGTTAAAAATTAAAACAACATCCTACTATATGATATATATGTAAGTTAAATGATGATTAATAAAATTTTATTCTAAACTAACCTTTAATTTTATGCCATAAGCCATCACATAGGTAGTAAGGAGATGTTGGCGTAAAGGAAGCAGAAATTGGACCTTTACCAGTATCCACAGAAAATGATATTGTTCCATTTTTCATTTCCAATAATAATAAGTTCCTTTTTGATGTTTGAACTGATAACAAAATTCCATCAACACTTCTTGGTTTTATGTCCATTAAAATCTCAATTTCTTTACCAATAACAAATTTCTCCACTGAAATAAAATGTTTGTTTAATTTTAAATACAATTTATAAGGTACAAATCAACATTATTAATTTACATAATCTAATGTAACCGCCATTTCCATAGAAAAATGCTCCTTCTTCAACTTTTCCTGAACATTTGGTTACACCGTATTTACGATTAGGACTTCCTAAATCTTTGGAGTTTACTTTGAAATTGCGTAAACAACCTTCAAATGTTACATTCATTCCCTGAAAGTAATTATATACAAGTTATGCATTCAAAAATATTTTTAAATATTGTAAGAGACACAGTATTTTTAATAATAGTTATTTAGGTTAAGACAATTATCAAAGAATAAATTATTACTATGTTCAGTCTTAATCAAATATTTTGTCCTTACTATAAGTTCAATAACTTTTTGATAAGCTAATGGATTAGTGCCTCCAAAATAGAATGGAGAATTTATGTTTTTACATTCTGACATAAAACTGGATCCAATTGTTGTACTATCTACAAATAACTTAGCATTTACATTAGACGTAGTCCAATTAATAGAATGCCACTCTCCGTTATTAACTGGTAATTGAGCTTTGATTACTGCTGGCACAGAGTTACAGCTCAATTGATAGTTAACCTAAAATGTATAAATATTATAGATCAATTTAAACATTGTTGACTCTATTTGTAATAAATGGTTATATTACTTTTCCATCAATCAAATAAACAGCCATAAAGTCAGTTCCGTCGGATTGATAGGCAAAAAATATTATTCCATCTGTGCTAGTAGTTTTTACTTCAACTGAAATCTCGTTTTTGTTATTTTCAGTTTTTATCATTATTGAATCATATTCAAATCGACTTCCCACCTGATTTCCTGAAAATAATTATATTTATGTACCATATAATTCCATATACAATGGAGTACAATACTTATCAATGAGTTAACATACCAAATCTAAATCCACTATTTTTATTTACTTCAGTATCTACTTGTGGATTGACTGATAGTGCACATAATCCTACTGGGGGATGGGGTATTACATCTGGGACAAGTGTAGGAGAAGGAGTAGTTTGTAGAATAGGTAACAGCATGCTCATATCTACTTCATCCCTTAGTGGAGGTTTTGGTTTTACTATATCAGAATAATTACAATAAAAAATAATAGATTTGTATATTTTTATTTAATTATTTAAAGCTACTTGTGTTATTGAACTCTGGTACACTAAATCCAGATAGTGATGGTTCTGTACATCTTCCTATTATAGCTCCTGGTGCATCAGTAAGTTGAGCAAAATTAATTATTTTCCCATTAAATGTCACATCACTAATGCAACCAACAAACGAGTTTGACATTGAAGTTTCCGCATCGACTTCTGGTGGTACACCACCAAAGAAAAAGTCAGAATGTAAGAACCGCACTGGTGACGGAGAATTTTCAGATCTAAATAGTTGAGTTTTAACAGTTTAAATTCTTGAATATCTTAAAAATAATGATACATACTGGAAATTATCAAAATCATCAACACGTAGCAAAAGTTCTCGATTTGTGTGCGCAACAAATACATCGTGCCACTGGTCATCATCATATCGTGTAGATTGTGTGGAAGAAACATGAATTCCTCCACTTGTAAACATTAAGATTCCAGATTTCATACGCAACGAAAAAACATATAAGCCATCTTTACCATACACTAGTAAGCCATTTGATTGAGTAGTTTTAAATCTTAATATTAATTCAATTAAATTATCTGATGCGACTAAATCTGGTGATTTGATATAGCCTCTACTGCCTGCCTTAAATGATACAAGGCTGGTAATCTGAAAATTCAACTCAATATTATAAAATAAGTTTTAAATTAATTTAATATTTTAATTTTACCCTTTCTGGACATCCAGAAATAATACCCTGGGCATCAACATTCTTGTTGAGATTTACTTGAAGTGAACCAATTTGTACATTGTCTAAACATCCGTCGTATTTTAACATAGATACTTCTTTAATTCCATGATCTTTTGGATAACCACCGATGTACAAATGTTCAGAAACCTATGTAAATAACAATTGAAATTGATTTAAATTTAAATTCTAATTCAGTTATCTAGAATTATTTTTAAATATTTAATTTTAAAAATGTATAATAATACGTTATATGTTATAAGCCTATAAACACTTAGATTGTAATACAAGGTCAATTTAATTATTATAACTAATTATATCAGAGTATTTTATTTGATTGCTTAATATTATTCAAACATCGGATATGATAAAAAATTATGGTAAGCAACTATAATACACATCACAATATGTAAATATATTATATATTATATATTACAATTATATAATAAATTGTTATACCAACCTGAAGATCTGTTCCTATTCCATTGCATACTCCACTGTCTATAGTTTCTCCATCAACTTTCAGTATAAAATTTTTACCATCTTTAGATGCTTCAATGGTGTGCCATTTGTCGTTGTTATACATAAGAGGAGACATTAATGTTGTGGTATCGCCACCCAAATTTAGCTGTTATAATTTAATAAATTGAATAGATACTCATTTTATATATATATATCTTAAATGAAATACTTACTCGATAAACAATACTTCCTCCTTCCAGTTCAATAGACATAAAAGTATTTTCCTTGAATGCTAAAAATATCAGCCCATCAGTAGACGTGGTTTTTATACTTAAAAGAATAGATAATTTAGATTTCATTTGGTAAGAAAGAGATTTGATAACAACATATCCTTCACCATTCATTCGGAGCCCAGAACTCGATGGTTTTATAAATTTATTCCTTAAAATAAAATAAATTTTATACATTTTTATCAACAAAAAATTACAAATTTATGTAAATAAAAATTTGTATGTACCTTTCAATTGATCCACTATTTACACCCGAAGAATCTACAAAGTTCCAAAGACCAACAAATGTATTTCCTAGCATTAAATCTTCAACATCACCTTCTAATGATTGATCTACTATGTCGTTTTGGGCTTGGAATGTAGCAGGTAAACCTCCTACAAATAATTTTGAGTGATCTTTATCTAAATTTAAACTAGAAGAATTTCCAGGAAGAATTGTATCTGTAGAATAAGTTGTTACATTAGAATTCAAGCCATTTCCAATATCTTCTTGTACAACCAATTTCACTGTTTTACCAGTTCTATAAAAAAAAATATTCATATTGTTATATCCATTTTATCTAATTAGTAATAGTTATATTCAATTACCTTTCTACAATGACTTTATACCACTTATCGTCCGATACTATTTTATCACTAGAAAGTGTTGTAGTACCAGAACCAATATCCATTAATAATACTAAATAACCATTATCAACTTGCAGTGCCATGAAGTCATCCTATAAATTATATTAGTCAGTTATTTTCAATTATATTTTATTATATATTATAATATTACAGTTTTAAATCTTCTCATTTTTCGACTAGTACCAACTTCGTTTCCAAGATACAATATTAGACCTTTTGTCTGATTTGTTTTAATGTATATTGATGCAAGAGTGCTTATACTTTGTTGTGCTAAATTTTCAGGATTTCGAAGCTCGAGAATTGAATTTTTAGATAAATGTACACCTACTTTAATTCTGAAAACATGCATTTTTATGGTAGTAAATTACAAAAATATTAATAAAGTTAAATATGTTGAGAACTTACCTATTCACCATATTTCTGCAAGTAATAACTTTAGTTTGAAGTGATTTCACATCAGACTTCAACTTTTCCATTTCCTTATGAAGTATTTCTGGTTTATTTTTCAGACGATTTGCAGAATCAGTAGCATTTGGTAAAAGTGATAGTGCCGTATCCACTAAATTAAAAAATGTCCAAATTTTTAATTAAATATTGAATATTATTATATTATCTAAACAAAATTACATTGCTTATTTGATTGTGTAACATCTTTAACAGCTTTGTCTGTATCTTTATTGAGCTGTTGGGCTGCAATAAGATGATTTGGTAATGATTTAACAATATTATCAAGACTATTAATTAATTTCCGAGACTTCTCATCATTGGCCATAACAGTTTCCATGTTATTTTCTGATTTTGGAGTTTCAGATACAATTTGATCTAACTGTCTATTAAAAAAAAACATAGATTTAAAATAATTTCTAAAATATTTATAGTTATTTTTACTATTATTATTAACTGTTAGGGCTTAAATGTTGCAAGACCTAAAATTAATAAAATATGCACAAACAAAGCATAAAATGGGCAATACAAATTTTTTTAAATATACATTATGAAATTACATTTTATTTAATCAATATATTATAAGAAATTAATTTGTATCTGGGTTTGGTAGATTTGCTCTAAACTGGAAATATAAAAACCATGTGAATTTCAAGTAAATGTTACTTACTTAAAAATCTCATCTATTCTTTGGTCAAATTGATTTTTTGAATTTGAAACTATTGACGATTTATATTTAGCATCTTTTAAAGATTCTACTAAGCCTCCCTGTACTTGTTCTAAAGCCATTCTAACGTCCTGTAATAATTTTGTTGAATTTTGGTCAGCTACAGCAACTTTTTCGTCAAGTCCTTTTGACTGAAATCATTGTTTTGAATGTATAAGTATATTATAAAAATAATTTTAAAATTTATTTTGGTCATATAATTAAACACATGTTTTATACTTTGTTAATGGTTTCTTCAGCTGCAGTACTAGCATTTTTAGCAGCATTTAATGATTTTTCTATTTCTGCTACTATATTTTTGTATGAATTTGCAGCTGCAATTGCTGTTTCAGATGCAGAGGTTGAATTTTTGACTAAAGACTCCATCAAATCAGCCTTGTGCATAAAACAAAATTATTATTTACATTGTATTAAAGTGAATAAACATATTAATACAATTATATTTATTTTTATAATAGATAACATTTTACTGTTAAAACACTTAGAATTTAAATAAATTTACAGCAGTGGAGTATATTATAAGTGTAAGGAAAGAAGATACCTGGTACGGATTTTATAAAATTAAATTTTATATTATTCATTGTGCTTCATACCCACCAGTCTGTTGTAAAATTTAGATAAGAACTTGACTTGAGCTATTCATATTACTTATTAGTAAGATTAAGAACTTCAGGCCATAAAAAACCTTAAAATGTAATGCATTTATTTTCTACAAAAGCTCCAAATATGTCCTATAAATAAGAAATCAATTTCTTTCTCACATCTATTCCAAAGCACATAAAACATAATAATATCCAAAATAGTTGCAAAATGTCATCAGATCATACTCTGGTTATTCTTGAAGAAGTAAATGGCTCATTAACCTGTAAACCTTCTTGATCTTTCCTCATAAAGGATCCTTTCAATTGGAAAAAATTCTCCACCATTTTAGAAAACTATACAAACTTAAAATTTTTTTTTAAAATACACCAGTGAAATTGAAAATACGTCTCAAGATTTTGTCAATTTAATAAAAGCAGCAATTTCTAATTCGTCCTATATTCCTAATTTAAACAAACTACCCAATGCAAATCCAAACGACTTACCTTTTAACATTAAAACCCTTATTACAGAAAAGTATAGTGCACACTCACGTTGGCAATATTCCAGAATACCATCCAAAAAAAAAAAAGATATAATTACTTGTTCAATACCATAAAAATTAAATTTTGTAACTACAGCCCGTCACCTATGTCACTCCTTATCAAACATACATCTTCCAATAAAATAAAAAACTTGATACAAAAGCTAAAAGTTAAAAAGTTACCAGACATGATCAAATAACAAATGAGATACTTAGCATCTTCTTAAAAAATCAATTATTCTTCTCATATACATTTATAATTTTATGTTGAGGTTGTCCTACTTCCCTTTAATTCAGAAATCATCTGTAATCATCCTTATATACAAACCCAACAAATCAAAAAATGAACCCTCCTCATACAGACTAATAAGTCTATTACCAGTATTAGGGAAATTATTTAAAATGTAATGTTAAAATGAATCAGACCCATTTTTAAGTCCCAAAAAATTATACTAAATATTCAATTTGGTTTCAGATAAAACAACTCATCAATCCTCCATATCCACTGAATTGTCAACAAAATAGTCTTGTCATTTGAGAACAAAACCTTCTGCCCGGGAATATTATTAGGTATATCACAAGCTTTTGATCAGGTATGGTATACCAGTTTACTCTTAAAACTAAAAAAATTCCTCTTGGTGGCTCATCTCTACTTACAATAACTAAAAATTACTACAAAAAATTCTATACCAAATCAGTTAAACACACAAACCTATTAGTATCTAACTTAGACAATAAATTCATCCCAAACAACCTCTCCCCCCCCCCCTATCATTGATTAAAAAGACACTGGTGTCGAGATCTCACGAATTCCAACCTGCATTAATTAATTAAAAGAACTTCTTAACTTAAGAACTTCCCCCCCACACACACATACACACACATGCACACACACACACACTAAGTCAAGAGGTTTTCCACACTGGTGGGCTTCCCTCCATATGCCATTTTATGTTATTGTATCATAGTTTACCAAATTTACAAATCGTAAATAAATATTACAAATAATAAATATACTTTTGTTTGGAAAAAAAAAATAATAATAAATTTAATTTAATACTTTAAATAAAACTAAAATATTTAAATTGACATATCTGAAATACAAAATAAAGAAAATCATAATAATGATAATAATTAATAGTGTTATTAGACTTTAAAGTTCAATTAATATAAATAAAATAGAAGAAATTGCTTTAATTCTTCATTTAATTTTGCAAACATAAAATTTTAAAAAATATAACATAAACAAATAGGCTTGGGAAATACAATATAAAATAAAAAATAATCATAGATAAAATACACATTAGATAGTAATTTGTCCAAGTATACATAATGTACATTTAACCATTGCCAAGAAGATAGTTATTAACTTATTACCCCCATGTATCAATTTGTGATTTGGCCAATGTAAAAATAAATTATGTATACACCACTGCACACTGTTATTATAGTAAAATAAAAATACCTGCTCCTTGAGTCTATCGGAATGTTCTTTTGCTTCATCCAGACCTCTTTGCAGTTCTTCCAGTACTAGTGTTTCTTTTTCAATTGCAGATTCTACTTTAGTTTTAGTGGCTTTCATTGATTCATTTTCCGCACCAAGGTTAGCAAATGCATCCTTAGATTTTTTTATATCATCAAATGCCTCTTTTATGGTTTTCATTAAAATGTCCATACCATCAATTGCTACATCTTTTAGTTTAGTCAATGAACTTATTCGATCATTTTCTTTTATTAATGATTCTCTGAAATTAATCAATATAAATTAGTATTGTAGTATAACAAAGTTAAATAATTAATTATTTTTAACTAACCGGTTTGCATGATTTATTAAACCGGTTTTCATTGCTTTATCTTTAGCAATATCTGTATAATTTTTAATATCTATAATGTCATCATAAAACTTTATTATTTTATTTTTTGAAGATTTTAATGATTGAGTAGGTGTTTCTAATGGTGATGCAAACAGTGTCATTTTGTCATGAATATCCATTGATTTAGTAAGTAAAGTTTCTGACTCATTATATTTATTTGTCATGTCTGGAAGCGATTTTTTTATATCTTCTAACAACAATTGTGCTTCATTTAATGCTGTATCGATTTGTGGCCCTGCACCATCTTGAAGACTCTGAGCTAAATTGGTTACTTCACCAACAGCTTTAAAAGATTGTGATACTGCTTCATCCATTGCTAAACCCACTTCTACTGCGATTTTATTTGTTATGTCACCTTTTGATTCTAATATTAACGCATCTGATAGAGCTGATTTGGACTACATAATACATATTTTAGTATCAAATAATTAATATTGTAATTTGTATTATTAAATAAAAAAAATACCTTTCTATTTAGATTTGTGATGTCTTTCTGGAAATCCGTCAAGTTCTTGTTTAATGGGAATGAGTCAGTACTGCTTGATATAAGGTTAGTTAAATTTGGTTTCAATTTTGATACTGTATCATTTAAGTATAATAGACGTTGAGCAGTGAAGTATCCATTTTCCACATTCTAGAAAAACCGTAACATTAAATTATGAATACAGAAAATATTTTATTAGATTATTTTTTGTACTTTAAATTCATTGGAAACATAGTATAGTTTAGTAAATAAACTATCTGTTACATCTAAAAGAGAATGTGTACACGTATCACATTCAAAACAACCAACTCCTGTCATTTGATCCATATTCGGCTCAGGCTGTATTAATACCCAACGATGAGGACAATGGTCACATTTATCTCCAATTACACCAGGTAAGCATTCACATTGACCTGTGCGAGGATTGCAACTAACACCAACACTGTATTCTGAGTTGCAACCACATGCTGTAAATATAATTTAATAATATATTGAGTTATTTAACTAATTAACTTAATTAAACAAATAAGTTTATTACATATGCATCCTTCTTCAGTATAATTCCAATATCCAGGTTTACATCGATCACAAGTTCTACCAGCAACACCAGGCTTACATCTACATAATCCTGTATTCTCATCGCACTGAGAACTTTCACTAGCTAAAGCACACTCACATGGCTTACAACCCTATATGCGATTGAAAAAAATAAACGTTGATCATGTTAACTCAAAATTACAATCATAAAATACAATTTTAAGAAATACATTTTATTAGTCAATTTCAAATTTTAAAGCTAGGTATTCATTTTTTGTTGAAATATTTAATATATAATAATTATGTGTTTCCGTTAATTCTGTTAAACTTACAGGAAAATTGGAATACACAGTATAAATTAAATTCAAGAACTGTATAATTCATAATTCATAATTCATTCTAAATCTAGTTTATTTCTTTTAAAAATAAAATCTAATCCACATAATCAGGAATTAGTAACTATAATTGATTTTATTTCTAAAGTAGATAATTTTTATTTAACTTAAAAAATATAGTATCCTTAATTGCATATCTATTGACTATAAAATTAATACTATATATTAAATATTAGGTAATCAAACTAAATTTATTGTATAACCATATTTAATAATTTAAAAGTTTACCTTACAAGTTTCAAAACCATAATGATTTACAGCACACCTATCACATTTTTCGCCTTCTATGTTTGGATGACAGACACATAGTCCATTATAGTTGTCACATTTTTCCATTCCACATTTATCACAATCACATGCTTGACAATCCTTCAAATTCACAGCATCCCCAAAAAACCCAGGTCTACAATATTGACACGATTCACCAAATGTACTGTTCAAACAACGTGTACATTTTCCAGTAATTGAGTCACATGATCCTGGATCTTCCTTGTTTATGTTACCAGAACACTGACATTCTTTACATACTTCTCCTGTAAAAAAAAATTAATTCAAAATTGGTTGAAATTGCTATATAAACTTTAAATAATAAAAAAACTTAAATAAAACGTGGATCGCATTTAGGAAAAATTACAATGCCATTTTATTTTTTCTAAAGAAGTTCAATTATATTATGTAATAAAACTTGGCATTATTATTATATTCAATATTTCTAGATTATTGACTGTTATTTATAAACTTATGTATCTTTGGAAATTAATACAAATTTTGTCTTTAAAATATTATATACATATTTTTTTTTTTTTTTTATTAATAATTTATTAACTCACATACTGATTTTTGAAAATATTAAACATATTTAAGAAACATAAGAACTCAGAAATTACTTGAACAAATTTTGATTTAGATACATCAGCATTTGCACAAAAACTATTTACAATAAAAAAAAATAAATGGTACTCATTTGTAAAAATAATTTTATATCACCACAGGACACTTATTAAATTCCAAATGGTATAAAAATTAAAAATATGGTCCTTAGGTTTACTAAAAATCAGAATTTAAATACATTTATTATTATAGAAAAAATTGGGTTAATAATGCTTTGTATATAATATACAAAAATATAAATGTACTGTATATAATATATTGTTTTATTGCAAGAAAAATATGCATTAATCAGGTATGTAGTTAGGATTTTTTTTGGAGGGTTTTCAAATTTTAATTTTCATGTGCCCCAAAAATCCAGTATCACCCTTAGTATTTTTGTGTCAAATCAATTAATTTAAATACGGTTTTTTTTTTACAGTTATAAGTATGAAAGTTATAATTGAATAGCATAAAATTCAAATTTTTTTTTATATAAGTGATTTTTTTTAATTTTTAAAATAGCCACTTTATTGATTACAATATTTTTTAAACCAGTTTAAAAAAAAAAAATTAAAATTGATTGAAAATTGACTAAGTTATAGTAAATTAAGTTTTTGATTTTCTAATAATAATAATTAGCAAAACACAAAGTACATGCTTTAATCAATCTCAATTGAAACACAGATTTTATGACTTTCTGTAAATATTTAATTATTAATAAAGTTTTTAGTTAAAATTAAAAATTACAACTTTTGATAACTGTTATATTGTATGTCAAAATTCATAATAATTTAAAAATAATTTATTGCTTTAAATTTCAGTCTGACAAAACGTATAGTAAATACATGTCTAATTAAAGTTTTAATTTGAATAGTAATAACAATAGCTGAGTCTAAATGTTTACTGTATAACGAAACTGGTTACCTATTTTTAAGTATTTTAATTATCATAAAGTGAACTTAAAATTATGAAATGGGACAGAGCCATGACCTAATATTATGTTATAGTTATAATAATAATACACATATGGACATTTTTTAAATTATAAATAAAATTAATCACTTTTGTTCTGTCCTTAACTTATCAATTTTCACTAAATTTTAAAAAACTTAAATGTATAAACAATTTTTTGGCATTTTTTGAAATAATAAATTTGAATCTTATGTCATTTAATTATAATTTCTATATTTAAAATTGTAAGAAAAACAGCATTTAAATATATTGATTTTCAATGAAGATACTAAGGGTGATATGGGACTTATGGGACACAATGTATAACTTGTGGGAGGTTCACCATGATCTGCTGTAGTCATCATTCTAATAATATGAAATAGAACATATTATAACAATATATGTTTTATATAGTTTTATATGAGGCACTAAGTAAATATACTTTTTGCAAAAAAACCTCTGCCCCACACACATTCACACCCCATGACTTTGTCACCGGTAATAGTTAATTTAAGTAAATAATTTAAATTTTTAAAATAATTGTATACCTGGTGTTTCAGGACTACCATAAAAACCAGCATTGCAAGACTCACATCTTGCTCCAAAATAACCAGATATGCAGTCACAGCTGATTTTATTACCATCTGGGCTAACTTCACAACCTGTTGCAAAACTAAAAATAAAATATACATTATTTATTAAAGCAACTTATTTTTCATTTTCTTATATGTTTTGCATATTGAATTATTTATTTTATCTTATAATAATATAATATTAATATAAATTATCTTACTTGTTTGAGGCTATTGGCAGTGGACAAGCACATATGAGACAGTCATAAGGAGTACCAATAGATGCATTTCCGTGGTAACCTACGATACATTTTTCACAATGGTCACCTGTGGTATTATGCTTGCAATTCTAAAGCCATAAATACAGCAAAAATATCATAGTATTAAATAAATAAACTTATTTAGTAATTTAACTACCAATCTATATTAATGCTTAGATGAAACACTAATTAAGAATGGTTTTAATATATCAAAAAATGTAAGTCAACAATTTAAAACTTATTAAGCTATTATAGTAGATCAATATTTATAATTTATAATATAACAGTATCCCTATGATGATCTGATGATTTATTTTTGAAGAAATAGAGTACATGGAATATATCATGAAACATTCCATACAAATTAAATATTAATTATGTAAGTAGACAAGAACAATTTTTAATGAGATTACATTGCATATTCCAGTAGCCTTGTCACAAGTATTGGAATGTCCATTACACTGACAAGGAACACAAAAGCCTCCATAAGGTCCTGTTTGTGCTCTATAGAAACCATCAGCACATTCTTCGCATGATAATCCGACATAGTTGGCAGGACACTGACATTGTTCGACAGACAAAGCAATTTCTTTTGATTGAATATATTCTTCTTGTGCAGTTTCTAATGATATACTTGATATCCTAAAATTTTTATTGTATTGCATTTCATATAAATATTAAAATGATATAAATCTTTAATTCAAATATTGTGTAGTAAAAAAAAAAAAAATGTTAAAACGTTTAAATAGGTACCTAGTTATTATTGTGGGTTCCCAATAAGTAGCTCGGATGTAAATACCATCTAAGTTCTGTAAAACCTGCATTATTTGTTCTCTAGTGGTCTGTAATCCATTAGGTAGTATGAAATTTTGTTCCACAAGTTCAACAAAATTGGGGAACAATGTATTTGACGCTGGTTGTTCCAGCGAAAAAAAAAACAAATAAGTATCACGGCCATATAAAATAACATCAGGACCACCAACAGCACTTCCGAAAATGTTTGATGTATATTGAATGGAATAGTTTAAAAATCCTCCATATGATTTAATTTGGTTTCCCAAGTATTTTTTCGGAGCAAAAAAATATGTAATTTTTTCATGAATCTCTTTAGGTGTTAAATTAACTTCAATTTCATTATCCTCTATTTTTTCTGGTACAAATTCTACATCTTCAATTATAATTGGTTTAGTTGTTACATTGACAGTTTTTAACAACCAATTTTCCATATCGCTTATCTAAAATCAATTATAATATATATAATATTTTTAAAAACATAGTACCTATTATTTTTTAAAAGTACCTCTGTTCTATAAAGATTGGAGCTTTGACATCGAGTAGTTTTACCAAAGCAGAAACATTTTGAACATCCTTCATCATTCTTTTCTTGTATATTAAATGTCCCTTCTTTGCATAAATCACACGCTTGTCCATAAACATTAGATTTACAAAAACATTCGGAGTTGTTCTTAATAATTTATAATAAATAAATAAATAAAATTATAAGCCAATATAATATACTATAGTATTTAAATGTATAAAAAACAAACCTGATTACAAATTTCAGATGTTGTGCCTCTGTAGTCACAATTACACAAATAACAACGAGGGAAAGACCAATGCCCAGAACGGCAATGATCACAAGAACGGCCAACAATATTTTGCTTACACCTAAATTATAAAATATAAGAAGGTATAAACTAAACATAATTATTAAACCTATTATAAATGTTTTAAGTTATCTTTATAATAAATAATTATAATACCAAAACTTTAAAATTAAAAAATGAATATTATTAAAAATAAATAAAAAATTATATATAAATTGTATGTTAAATGAAATGAAATTATTTATTTAAGTAATCATTGGTTTTTGAAAAAACTACACTCCATGTAAAAAAAATATCTGCTCTACTCCAAATCTCCTAAAAAAAATTTCTAGCACTATTCCTACTGTTAGCATAGCTATATTAATATTAAATACCTATAGATAAAAAAAAAGGTATAATAATTACTCGCAAGATCCATTAAACAAGTTACATTGACGATTTTTATCCTCAACGCCAAAAAAGTTACAGTTGCACTCTTCACATCCAATTATTGGATCAAAGCCATATGTCATTGGTTCACATTGATCACAGTTTTTACCAATTACACGTGGTGGACAAATACATTCTCCAGATGAAGTCTCGCATGTAGCGACTGATGGACAGTTACACGATTTACAATCAGGAAATCCAAAATATCCAGTTTTGCAAGCTTCACATCGTCTACCGATTACATTAGGTTTACACTGACATTGACCACCATATGGATCACATACGTAACTTAATGAACCATCAGAGTTACAATTACATGGTAGTGCTCCACTATTATATGCAGTTGTTAGTGAAAATGTGGCTTCTTTACAAAAACCTAAAATAAATACCCATAATTTATAAGTTCATTGAAAAATTATAAATTGAAGTAAGGGAGAGTATAAAATACTCTTTATATTAATTACTTAAAAATTAATTTATTGAAAGTACATAATATATAAATATTAATTATACCTATGATACAAAAATATTTCTAAATGTATAGATTTCTCAATGTTGTAACTTTATAAAACAAAATAAGGTATTACATTTTTAAATCTTAAAATCTTATAATATTAAAATTTGGTGGTCAAAAGTTATAATAATATATAAATTTATAATATAGATGTAGATTATACAACAATATATGATAATAATATAGAATAGAATAAAGTAATTATGATAGAATCATACATTTAACAATTGAGGATTGGAATTGAGTATTTCATAATTTTAATTCACAAATGTTTTGTACGCAGTATACAGTCTATTCAATTATTAAATGTTTAATATCAACTAATATATAAAGACTTGTACATTCTATATAAAGATAAGAATATATGTAAGCAAGATGAGGACTACTGAGGAGTTTTGGTTAGATGTATTATAACAAATATAGTCCAAAACAGGTAAAATTGTTAATAATTAATAGAAATGTATTTAAATATTACCTGTAGTAGAAGTGTTGATATAAAAATGATTGCTTCCACAATTTGATATGAATAAGCCAGTATAGTCAAATGGCTGTTCTATTATAATAGAATCACTATATTCCTGAGCTGGGACAACTAAAACATACTCTAACCAAACACTTTTATGGTTTGGCTCCTAAAATTATATAAACATTATGTGAAATAATAATTTTAGTTTCAATCTATAATTTTTTTCAACAAAATACTTTTTTTTTTAATTTAAATATATTTCAATGTTTTAATTTTAATTTTGAAACAAATGCTCTTAACCGCCCCCTTACAATTTTTTTTTATCAACTTGTTTTTTATGCTTGATGGTATAAAATATTTTTTTGGAAACTTATTTTAGAAGTAATAGCAGTTTTAAATTTACGGTTGTATGATAAATAGTACATATTGCCACAGCATGTCCAATGCATATAACACTGCTATGAACTGTGTTAAATTATAGGCGCTCTCCCCCCCCCCCTGGGAGTAGAAATAGTCAACCTGTGGGGAGGGAGTGATCCATAATATTTTTATATGCACTTACACATTTAAAATAGTAGAAGAGTGTAATCACAGCGAAGTGTTATACGTTGACCAATCGTGCACAAACATACTATTTAGTATTTGTTACACAACTACAAATTTGAAATGGCTATAATTTCTAAAATAATAGTTTCTAAAAAAAAATATTTTATATCATCATTCTAAGTATAAAAAAAAAAATATTGAAAATCATAAAGGGGCTGATAAAGTGTATTTTAGCCCATAATTTTTTACAATGATTAAATAATGATTCATAATTTAATAATTAACCACATAAAACTAATAAATTATTCTCCAAATAACTTTATGAATATTTGATTATTAAGATTCACTAATTTCTTTTGTAAAATAAATTTGAAACAAATTTAATTACTTTTAAACTTAGTAAAAAGTTTTCTGTCAGTTGAAAATTTATGTTTCCATTAGCTTGTTTTACTACAGAACGACATCCAGAGTTCGATGGACAATGTTTTATTGGCAAGACTGCTTCATATGTTTGACCATTATGTATTAATGCATTCATTTCAAAAGCTATACAATGTAAAACCAAGTTATTATCTTAATATAAGTATTTTAATATTTTTGTAATGGTAATTTATATATTATGCAATAGTAAATTACCTGGAAAATCGGGTTGATAAAATTGAACGATAAAAACATAAGCTCCTGAACCAGGAACTTTTCCAGCCAAATCAACTATACTGTCTTTGTGATCAAGGATAATCAATGCCGTGGTATTGTCAAAAATATCTTTAGGTACAGTTGTGGAGAGACGAGCTTCATTTCCAATTTTAAATTCTACTTTTTTTGTATCAGGAGGAGTGGGATAGAAGGACTGAATACATTTGCCATCTTTCTTTACACAGGAAGGACTTGGGTTTATATAGTCTAAAGACCATTTATCTAAAGGTAAAGCAACAATTGATTCTATTCCAACTCTTGAATGATCTTTTCCTCCTTTTAGTATTACTTTGGTAATTGGTTGATTTATGTCAAATAAAGCCACTTTTCCGGTGGCATCAACTGCAGCTTGTCTGCATAATGTGGTATGATGACATGCGTATAATATTGCTTTACCAGAATTCATCTTTTCGTTTACTTCTATTTCAACTACTGCCTTTGTTTGAATAGAAGATGGAGTCATGTAATTAATTAAGATGACATAAGGTCCAGGATTCACAATTGATAATTCTAGCTGTAGTTCTGGTTGTGCTTCACTAATGACTGGTAATTTTTGTACACCTAATATGTCCAATTGCTAAAGAACAAAAATATAATTATTTTCCTATAGTTTAAGCACATTTTTTTTTATACTTTTAAATCGTCAAAGAAATCAATTGGTTTTTCGCCATCTAAAGTTAATGCAGTAGTGCTCTTGACTTGATCAAATTTAGAAGTACTTGGATAGTCAAAATGTCTGCATAAACCAACTTCAATGTTATCGATAACGCAAGGATTCAATACCTTGTTGACCAGTATATCTCCTTCGTAGTACTCAGCAGGCAAAATCACAAAGTAATCCTATAAATAAATTACTCAGTATTTTATTAAAACAAATATATTATTGAATTAATGTGCAAGAATATTTTTTGCCATACTAACCTCTACTATTTTTATAATTGGGGAAAAATAGATATATCTTTGTAAAGAATAGTAGAATAGATTTACAAAATTAATTTTTGTATACACAGGTATGAAGTTAAGGCACGTAAAATACAAAAATCAAAATACACCAGTGGCACCATTTGGCCAGTAAAATAAAATTTTAAAAATTTTACCGGTTGAATAAGAGTAATATAAAATATAAAAAGCATTAACCTAAGCAATTTATAAAATAAAATAATAATTAATTATTGTTTATTATTCAAATATAGGTACATCAAAAGGTAATGCCCACATGTTTATAGCTTATACATTCAAAAACTAAAATATGAAATACCTATTTTTTTTCAAATTGTTCCTATGAATAAAAGGAGAAGCACAAACGCCGATATCAAACTGTGTATATGATAAGAAATGTAATAAGTGTTGATTTAACAATTAAAACTGTTTTTATGGTCGAATTTTGACCAATGGACATTACTAGCATAATTTATCAGCTCTAAAACTAACCACAAATAAATTCTGTTCAATTTTTATAGTCACAGCCCATCGTCCAGGATTCATTACGAACGGCGATGGAATATTTCCAGTAGCTCCAGATACTGTCATAAAGGTTGGAGTTTTTGTAGGTTTTAGTTGTACCTTCAAATAAAATTAACTATTAATAAACGGTTAATTTATAAATAATAAATATAAATAATTTATTTACCATAAACTTTTGTTCAATATTAATATTATTTGGTGTTTCAGGTGTTATAGATATTAAACCCAATATGGTTTCATTATTTAGATTTACATACTTCAATACTATTCGATAAATTGATGGTTTTTCTATATTTAATTCTTGAACAATTTCACTCTATTTCATATAAATTAAAAACAATTACAAACAAACTAATATTTACAAAGACCAATTTAATAACTTACCTGAAGTTGTGAGAAAACAGCATAACCTTTCCAAGAATAATCGGGAAAGAATTTTTCATCAAACCCATATCTGACCGGAGTATATGCTGGAGTTCTACCATCCTCAGCTTCATACAAAAATTGATGTAAAGTTGGGAAATAATGTGCTTGCATTGGTTCAGTACAAGCTCTTCCGACAATTCTAGGTTGACACAAACATTGTCCAATATTTTTATCACATTTTTCATTTATTGAGCCACCAACATTACAACCACATTCTAAACAAATATTTGTTGTTTTATTTGTGAGTAGGTATCCAATTTAAAAATGCTACAATATTAAAACAGTTTTAAATACCTGTACAACCAAACAAACTATTTTCATTTAAACTATAAAATCCTTCGGAACATTCATCACATCTTCTAGAAGTAGCAGATGGTTTACAAACACATTGACCAGACTTTGGATTGCAAACACCTACACCACTAAGTACACCAGGCATAAAACAATCACATTCTGAAATAAAACATTAGGTACTTAATATTACAACTGCATAAATATTTCTAAAATTATTTAATTATACCTTGACAACCATCCGGATTTGTGGGTTGTAAGTTCCAATAAAGTTCTCGACACTCATCGCATATTCTACCATTGACTCTAGGTTTACATTGGCATAATTCACCCAGCGGCAATGACCCACATCCAACAAATGTTGACAGAACACCAGCAGGATTACAATTACACTCTGTAAAAACATATATGACAAAATTAAATATTTTAAGTAAAAAAATGTAATATTAACAGATTATTAATATTTTACCTTCACATATTGGGAAATTGTATAAGCCTTCCTTACATTTATCACACCTAGTTCCCATAAAATTTGGCTTACACTTGCATTTACCATCATTATCACACGATACTCCTATCGATCCTTGACTATTACAATCACAGACTAGAATAATATGTAGGTATACATTTTAATTGAAATCGAAAATTATATATATGATATAAACGCAATTACATTTGCATTCAGGATACTGATAGTATCCTGGACTACATTGTTCACATGTTCTCCCAGCAAAACTAGGTAAGCAAGGACATTTTCCTGAAGCATCACAAATGGATGTTGCACTTCCCTTTTCTGAACAACCACATGGCTTACAGTCTGGGTATCCGTTATAACTATGTAAACACTTATCACATCTAGGACCAGCATATCCTTCTTTACACATACATTGCCCGTTTGTTTTATTACATACTTCTGGTAATGAGCCAATTAAATCACAATTGCAATCTGTAAAAAAAATGTGTACAATAATGCTAATATTATGTGTCATTATATTATGTTAAAATAATTACAAGAGCACGTGGGAAATCCATAGTAACCGTGATTACATTGATCACATGAAAGATTTCCATAACTGCTATGACACAAACACTGACCAGTCTTTTGGTCACATACCGAATTTCTAGACCCAATTTCGTTGCACTCGCAAGCTGTGTAAATGATATAAAGTGAATAATTTTGTATTATATTAATACATTTTTTGAAATTAATTTTCTCCTATTTACATGTTTATAAATAAATATTTACATTTGCATTGCGGGAAGTTATAAAAGCCATCAGCACATTGATAACAGAATTTCCCACCAAAGTTTTGTTTGCAAGGACATTGTCCGCCTGTATTTTCACATTGTCTTCCTCTAGTTCCATCCAAGAAGCATTCACAAGGCTTGCAATCCGGATATCCATAATATCCCTCACTACATTGGTCACAATTTGGAGCAGCATAAGCGGCTTTACATTCACACTTACCAAAACCTTCCGAACAATTTCCGGTCGAATAGAAGTGGTCACAATTACAAGCTAAAATTAAAAAATATCAAGGGAATTAAGAATATATTAAAATTAATCATACTAACTATAAGATACTTACGTTGACACACGTCTGTTTCATTCAACGACTTTCCAACTGGTCTGTAAAAACCGAAAACGCATTTATCACAGTTAATACCTGTTGTATGATCTCGACAATTTTGACACACACCACCTCCTTCGTATTTCCCATGAATATCAATCGATTGATGTAACGTGTCTGTTGCGTTGTCATAAACACAAGTCTCAGAATGACCAAAACAATTGCAAGCTAACATGAAATTAATTAATTAGTGCTTTATTATTATTTATTAGCTTTTAAGTTGTCTCTAATTTTCATAATTTATTATCTTACGTTCACACTCAAATAGTTTATCGTATTTAGACTGACTCCATGCTTTCTGTTCAAAACCTGGACAACATATTTCACAATTGTGGCCACAGGTATTATGTTGACAACGACAAATAAGTTTGTACGAATCTGTAGGATCAGTTATATCGCAAAGATCTGCATGACCGTTACAACGACATCTACCTCCAATACTGACGTCTTTTATCGAGTAAAAGTACTAAAATTAAGACGAACACGAATTTAATTAACGAATAAAATATTAATTGTGAAATTGTGTAACTTACTCGTCTAGTAGTAGTGGGATCTTGTCTGGCCACAGACATGAGATGACCAAGAAGATTTTTTACTCTAAGTAATCTAAATCGTACGTTGGTAGCTCTGGTAAATTCTTGTAATGCGAAAGAATTAAAAAAGTTGTTTGCTGAAGGTCTATTAGACAAAAGCTTTACAAATATCTGTAAACAGGTAATTCATATATTGTATGAATATCTTAATGTGTTAAATGTTCATTTTATATTATAATAATAATATTAAAAAACAAAAGTAAACTTATATAAAGCATAAGTTAATAGAAATATCTTAAGTGTCTAAAAATGATGATGTTCTATTTTGTAAAGATACAACTAAAATAATATTGTATTTTAGCTTATAATTTTCGCCCATCTTTCCAATACTAAAAGTCTCTTAGAATATTTGTACAGAATCAGATATTTGATTTTAATTAGTTGTATTTTAAATTAAATATATAAATTATTATGAATACTTACTTCACCATTTTCTAATGGCACAATTTTTGAAACCGACGTATCACAAATTACCGAATCGTCGGACGAAATGGGTTTAATGCTTTCCTTTCCAAAATATGATTCACAATCTCTAAAATTATACATACCGATGAATATTCAATTTCTATAATACTACCAAAATATTACTTACGCAACAGTATCAGCAAAATACTGCCACGGAAGGTATGTTTGTCCATGATCTGCTGATCTTTCAAGTACCCAAACACCCGGTCTAGGTGAGTTACCCATTTTAACAACAACATAAGCGACATGAAATTCCTAAAAAAATTATTACAAAATGTGGTGTAATACAAAACTAAAATTATATAATGCATGTTTTATACATATTATAAGTAAAAATTACTTTGTAAAGTACGTTAGTCAAATAGATAATTATATGGTATTTATATAATATTATAATTTTATATTTTTTATGCATTTAATAAAATTCATATAATATAGTGTTACATTAAAATTATTTTTAAATTTGTAAGAATATTATTTTTAGAATTCAAATTACCCATAAGTGTTTGATTATCATTTACATGTAATCAAAAGTGCATTAGATGCCTAAATCTATTTAAATTTATTCATAATTATAAATATAATATGTTAGTTTACGGAGCAGTGTATCACAGTTCATTTATTAATATTCATTAAATCAAATTTAATTAGGTACAACAACAAATATAATCACTCTGTATATTATAATCTTAATTTGTATATTATAATCGATTATTTAGTTCATTAATACAATGATATTTTGTAGTTGTTGTTCAATGAGTTTAAATAGTTGGCATTTATAAAAATATTATCTTTTTGCTAGTATATTAATCGTCCGGCGGAAGTGATTTTGATAATATAAAAAGAGCATATCATGAATGTTAGATATAATAAACAAAATTTCGTTGTAATATAAATATTTTTATTACATTATAAACTCGTACACGAAGCCGCTGCAATACAGCGTTATTATTAAAAAACAGTTTATGAAACAGTACATTTGTTTAACTGCGATTTCGTATTTTGTATTGGAAAACATTCTTTAAGTAGGCATTATATTATTAATTATAATAATAATTATTATTAAATATTTGAACATAAAATTATAAGTTTATTGCATAGGTAATTATTGTCGTGGTGTTCCAAAAAAGTAGTATTTGAACTAAACGAAATCAACTTATCGTTCATGTAGGTCGTACTTATCTGGTTCCTGGGATATTGAACCGCATGAGCGTGGCAAGTGTGATAACCACGGACGACCTTTTACGCTTGCACATGGTATACCTGGACATTCGATGCATAGGCTTTAAATTTTGCTCTCGAGCAAATTAAAAAATATTCACGACCTTGTTTTTTAATTTATTTTTTATTTTAGTACAACGGCATAACTTTATCTACTTCCTAAGAAATCGTAATATAAAAGTTCGAAATGTCAAAAACTATGCACATTTTACGGCCTCGTTTATTACAATATAATAAAAATATATATTATATACCTAATATATATCTAGGTATAGACAACATCAAGTTAGTAACTGCAATAATAATTACTTATAAATTATTATGTTTGAATGAAACATTGAGAAACATATTGATAATTTAATACTCCTAATACCTAATTCTGAATTAATTTCATATATTTTTCTAAATCAGTTAAGAATGCTAAAAAATAAAATCATTAATTCTTAACTTTACTTTATTTATCGTGCAAGCATACAATTGTACGTTGTCTAATAAAATAATTTTTTTTATTTTAATTAATAAAACAATCACATGTTTTGGGAAATTGTATAACTCAAAACGAAATTGCTATTCAACATAAATTAAAATTAAATTAAATACATATTTATTTGTTTCATTATAAATAAATATACCTGGCCTAAATCGATTGTTAAATTAATCTCGTTATATTTCATTCCTCTGGATAAAGGTGGACTCTGCCACCATGTTTCTTGTCCATCGACCGCATATTCTGGTGGATGAGATTTGTCTGGACGACTCTCGTCACAATGATCGCATACCTAGAACACAATAATAAACATTAATAATATAATATAATAGAACATAATAATAAACATTTGTTTATTATACATAAAATAAAATAAATTATAAAACCTTAAATAAAAACAAATAATTTCAGACAAAAGTTCAAACTTTATTGTATGTATTCTGTTTACAAAAAACTTAAAGAAATAATGTAGGTATTATTACATAAAAAAATATTTTTGATTCAAATAATTAAAGGTTTTACCTTTTATTATTTTAAGCATTATATATTTTTAAGTAATTTTAAAACCCAGATGTACATTTTATAAATGTATTTAGAAAATAAAATACGTTTACAAAGACTGAATGCTAAGAGAAAAATAATTATATTATATTTATTAATTATTTCCATAGAAATTCTAAAATTAAAATATTAAAATATAATAGTTAATTTATAACTCATGTCAAACAATACAATTGAAAACTACAATTTGTATTCATAATTTATGTTGCATTCGTTTGCTTGACTTGACACGAAACGCAAATCCAACATGTTAAAATATTTAATACCAGAAAATGTGTTTCATTAAAATTAAATCTTATTCTGAAGTTGATGATTCTTAACCTATATTTATAATAAATACATAAGTATACATCTATATAAGTAAGCAAAACTAATGCATATATATTTTTTCTTAAATCTATACATATATAGCTAGGCATTTGATGTATTTGATTTATTTATTTTTCAAAAATTATTTCATAATTGAGTTAATATCGATTGTATTTGAATAAATAATAAAAAGTTAATACTTTATATTTTAATGAGTATATTAAAAATTACAATTTAAATTATTTGTAATAATACCTATATATTATATTATATTTGTATACCTAGTGTTTTATTTTAAAATGTATCCAATGATTTTTAGGTACAAACATAAAGCATACATTATAATATTAATTATAATTATATCAACATACAAAAAAAAACTATTACCTATTCTAAATACTTAATTTACTATAGGTGATAACACTTTTATTATTTTCATACGGCACGATATTTTGTAAAATATTGATTATTAATCAAATTTAATATAATATTAACAGTATTGACAAATACCTATGTCATTAGTATATAAATACGACGTTCTTTTGTTTCATTTTGAAACTTTCATACATTTCATAAACTTACATTATTAAGTTTAGTTGAACTCATAACCTAATAGTCATCAATCACTAATCATTACATTTGTGTAGGATTTATTACCTATGTGAATTCGTATTCATTTCGAACATGCAAAAGTTAACACATCGTGTACACGAAACTAACCGTAATGTAACAATAATTGTATACAAAACAATGTCAAAGAGGTGCTATAAAAAAAGCCTATTCAAAAATTTTGAGGTCAAAACATCTCTTATGATGACAATATAGCATGTGTAATACGACGTACATATTTGTATTGCCGTTGTAATATATATGAAATCTATAACTGTTTCAGGTGACAATATCAACAATATGCAATATAATACACGTTCTATTGTTCTGAGTTGTGAATATAATTATGAATTAAAATCCTTTGCCTTTCAAATATCAATACATATTCAATGTAAATTATTTAAATTTTAATAAGTCGGGTTACACGGTTTCGGGTTCTTCTTCCGGTGTAAATGCAGCATATCGAGTTTGATCAACTATACAGAAAGCCTTTTTAATTGAATCAAGTTTGAAATAGTAGAACTACGTTAATGTGTAATACAATTCATTGGAATATAGTTTACCTCCCATTTACTATCCCATGATTACCCTTGAAATGTTTAACTTTTGTGCGGTTAATCATTTTAAGAGATGAAAGTAAAAGTTTACGATAATGTATGGTATACCGCAGCAAAGTATAAACATAACTTCATTGGGCGTAAATTTATTCTATAATAAAAAAGACATGCGTAAAATTGCACATTTGTCCTTAATTATATGACTATTATATAGCAATTGTTATTTCTATAATTCATTATATTTACTCTGAGTTTTTATAATTATAATCAATATTCAATAACTATCTTAGAACCTATTCGAAATAACTTTTTATACATCAATTTCATTTAAATATATGAGTTATTATTGAAATTGTTGATGAAATTATGGTTATTAGAGTATAATAGTATTTTTTATAAGTTAATTATTATTGTAAATATTAGTTTTAAACACGGGTTATAAATTATAATATTAGTATATACATCAAGGGTGGATAGTCGGTAGTCACATGTTTAAATAAAAAGGGTATTAAAATGTTCTTATATTCATGGGGAAATTAGTAAGACTATACAATTATGTTTCACGATAATTAATGACTGTATGGCTATAATTCCATGATATTTATAAATTACTATAGATAGTTTTAAAATATTTATTTATGGTCACGCTATTTTTTGGACTAAAAAATATACATTTATTGACGATTAAGACTCTACTTTTTAAACGATATTAAAATTTAAAATACACTTTCAGTAATTTTGTAAAACTGTATTAGTATACATTTTGTAAACAAACTCAGTGCGTAAACTCTATACGTAAACCACTAACTGATGTTATGTCTTATAGGTTAGGAATTCAGAGATTATAATTAAATAGTTAGCCAATTGCCTGCATTTTTAAAAATTATTATTTAATAGTTTAATATTTATTAATAATTATGCATGGATATTTATTATTCGTTTATAAATAAAATATAAGACTAAACTATAAAATAGAATTTTGTAAAATTTTAAACCAAGTTAGTAAATGAATAAATAATGTTTATTTTTTATGATAGTACATCTATATTATTTAAAACTTAATAAAAAATAATTGATGTTTTTTAATTCTAAAAAAGGTAGGTAAGCGGGTGCCATTCTGTTGTACTGTAGGTGTCGAGTAGGTCATTGGAATGGAAGTGTTAAATTTGTTAAAATTTTTTCACATAAGTACGATTCTGATCGAAGACGGTCTGTAAACTTATGTTATTAAGTATATTTTATGATATTATTGCTATTAAAATAATTTATTTTACTATTAGACATATTAGTGATACAGTAGATTGAATTATATTTTTCTGATAAATTGCATTTGAAAACATCATTGTGTGCATAAAATATAATAATATGTGTATATCTTAAAATTTTCAAGTACCCACAAAAAATATTTTAAAATTACAACAAAAAAGCTAAAATTGTTATTCTTCATTTCAATATCTAATTTTGTACAAACTTGAACTTTAAATATCTATAAAAAAAATTTTGTATATATATTTTTAGATTTTTTAGTTACAGCATGAACCATTTATGATAAACCTTGTTTTTAATTTTCAATCCTTATAAACTATAGCTATAAAAATTAAACATTTTTTAATTATTTTAACTATAAAATAATTTGCAAATGTTCGTGATTTTGATGAATTTTGTTAAATTTGAACTTTAAATGCTTTTAAAAATAATTGTGCACATATATATGCATATCTTTGATATTTTTAAATTGCTAAAAAACTTATTAAAAACCTCGTATTAAATATTTTTATCGATAATTATATATATAAAAAAACAAATAAAAAAATTCAAGTGTCTAAAAATAGCTCAGCAAGAGACAAAATATTTTGAAAATGTTATCTTATACAAGTAATGTTTACATTAACATTTAGTTAAAATTTAAAGTATATATACGGTTATTTGTTTTTAAGGTAGGTACTATAAAAAACAAAATCGATTTGGTCATAAACTGATTTTGCATAAAAATTCCAATTTTTTTTTTGTTATTCCCGATGCTTTTGAAAACTAGGCTGCAATCGAATTGTATGTCATCTCTTAAAGAGGTCTGTTCGAATCGTGTGTCACCTCTTACAGAGGTCTGTCTGAATTGCATCATGCCACATCTCGCAGGAGTCTGTTCGAATTGTATGTCATGTACAAGTTTATTTATCATGTACATGACTTAAATTTTTTTTTGACTTTTCTAATTTTTCAAAAAACGCAAATGTATCTAAGAAACATTCTATGATATTATGGTTATTACAACTGATTTGTTTTTAGATTGAAATATTTTTATATCTTTTTTTTTTGTATTATTATTATACTAAAAAAAAAAAAAAAATGTAACAAACAGTATTTAAAAACGAATTGGAATTATGAATAAATAAAAATTTTAAGTGATTTATTTTTTGTTTTTTGAAAAATTAGAAAAGTCTGGAAAAAAAGATTGGCAAGTGGGTAACCGTTTTGCTGTGCAATAAGTGTCGAGTAGGCTATTGTAATGAAAAATTAGAAAAGTTAACCAAAATTAAAGTCATGCACATAAGTCCATAAGATGTGGCTTACAATTCGGATGCACCGAAAAATTACTGGTAAATTTCAATTTTGACCTTTCAAAAATAGGTAAGTAGTAGTTCCAATTTTCTACCAGAAACCAATCCTCAAAATTAAAAATTGAATTATTTTTTGACTATTTAGTGAACATAGAAAAAAAAGAAACAAACTATTATAAAATCAATATATTTATCGCTCCGCTAAGAATCTAAAACATTATAACTAATAAAATAAATATTTGAATTAAAATCAATAATGATTGTTCTTATCATTAATATAATATTCAACTTGAATTAATTTTAGAATATTAGATGAAAATTTAATTTTTAGGTTTTTAAAAATTCAAAAAATATGATATAAAGATTTAAAATTTCAAGGTATACAGTCTGATTTTTCATAGTGCTAAAATTTAACTTTGATAAAAATTTTAAATAATTAAGAAAAAAATGTTTGTATTAAAATTAACTATTAGTAATAATGTTATAAAATAAAATTGAATATAGTTATTATTTTGTTTTAAAAATTGTACAGGTTTTATGGAATTAAAAGTTTAAAGTTAAGGCCAGCAATATTTTAAATTCGTTAACCATTTGAATAATTTATTTACATAAGTATAAAATTATTTACGATGGTTGAAAACATTAAAATAGACATTACAGGACAATACCCAAAAGGTGTATAACATGTATTTTTTGAAGTTTGGAAAACTTGACATTTTGAGAGTGAATAATTAATTTAATTAACAGAAAAGTAACAGACTGTTCAAAGTTTTTAACTAGAATTGGGTTTAAGTTACTTTTAACGGATAATGCTCTTGACTCTTATTTATCTTATGAATAATTGTTTTAATAATCGTAAGATTTCTAATTCAGATTATACCATGGAGTAATTTTGGTGGAAGGGAGAGGGGGGCAGGCGTGGAAGTTTGTCTCACCCTTGATTTTTATAAGCTGGTCAAATGTTTGGATTTTTAGTACGACAGGGCTTGGGGTTTGGAATGACAGCCTCGCCACTCTAATAGCTGTTTAATATTTTTGTTATTAAGAATTAAGATTAAATAATAGGCCTAACATAAAGGTGTAATTGTTTCTCACTTTTTAGGTGTTGTATTAGAATATTGCTTATTCACCAGTGATAATGATTTATGGATATTTTGTTTTGATACCAGATTATTATCAAATCATTTATGTGTATATATATATAAATGTTTGTCTGTTTGTCCTTTATGCATTTCCAAACCGTTTAACTGATTGCGATTAAATTTGGGACAGAGATAGATTAGATTTCTGGGAAGAAGATAGTCTAATTAAAAAAGAGAGCGGTCCAAACTCGGGAGGTGCTCGCATAGAGATTTTGAGATTTACGATGGAATTATTTGTTTATAAATGGTTGCTATTGGTTTATAATAATAATAATAACGAGTTGTAATAATAATTAGTGCCAAAGACATTATTATTATTATTATTTATTATCATTAAAAGAACAGAAAAACGTCTTTGATATTTGTTTATTTTTATTTAATTATTGTTTTTAAATTAATTGTAATGCACCAGAAAGAAAAACAAAAAATATTATGTATCCTAAAGCACTTCAATAAATAGCATTCAATCGAAAACATGAATCGTCAGACTTTTCTCGATAAAACGAATAAAAATACATAATGATCTAAAATAAATTGAATACTGTTATAATGGTATTACTTAGTATATTTTAACAAAATAAAACATATTATTCATATAGAATTGGCATTATTGATTTTTTTAATGGGTAAGTAAGCGCACGGGATCAGCTAGTTTATAAAATAGATTTCAGATTCCTGTACTTAAAATTGTCGAACGTTGTATTTCTGAGTTTCTGACTTTTGAGTTCTATTTGAGAAGCTATTGATATACTTGAAGGCTTCTGAAATCTTGTAGACGTTCTCTAAAAGTTTAATATATATATATATATATATATATATACATCGCTTATTAATTATTTCTTTTATTTTTGCTATTATATATTATTTTAATTAAATCATATGAATCACAGTTATAACCTATGTTATTTATTTACGAGTACATCTTATTAAAGTTTGCTAAATAAATAAAGTATTACATTTAAATGTATTTTTTGAATGCAGGTATGGATTTAAAAAAAATAATTATATATATTAAGGAAATCGGAAGCGGTTATTTTGTCAAACACACGTGCAACATAAGAATTTAGACGTATGCAGACAAAAACAGAAAATAACTGTTTTCAATCTCCTTAATGGTAGAAACAAAAAAATAAAAATTTATCTGCATATATTTATATCGTTGTCATTCAATTATTTGAATGAGTGCTTTAATTTTAACAAAACATTGTTACTTGCAAAACTATCAAGTATAGGTAAAGGTTTATAAAATTTATGTTTTTACTGTTTTATATATTAGTAATATTATGAAAAATAATTTGTTTTATTAGGTACCTATACATTTTGTGAGCGTAGCAAACGACTTTGTAGTATACCAATTATTTTAACAGAATTGAGCCGGTAAAAATTTTGCCCCATCCTAAGAAAAACTGAAATGACGCCCCTAGATTATACATTATTTAAAAATTAGTTTATTAGGGAAAAATAAGAAAGACTATACAATTATATTTCATGATAATTACTGATTGTGTGGCTATAATTTCACAATATTAATAAATTACTGTAGCGATAGTTTAAAAATATTTCTTTTCGGTCACGCAATTTTTAGATGTCAAGAAATATATTTATTTACGATTAAGACTCTACTTTTTAATCGATATTAAAATATACTTTTAGTAATGTTGTAAGACTGTACTTAAGCACATTTTGTAGACATACTTATTAGGTACTAAACTATGTAAACTACTAATTTACGATATGCTAGGGAACTCGGAGATTATAATTAAATAGTTATTCAATTATTTGTACCTTTAACAGTTAGTGGTTTAATATTTATCTATAATTATGTATAGATTCTGGTTTTCAAATAAAATGTAAGACTTAACTATAAAATGGAATTTTGTAAAATTTTAAACCATGCTAGTAATAATAAATAAACAGTGTTTCCTTTTTTGTGCAAGTACACCTATATTACTTTTAACTTAATATAAAAAGAATCATGTTATTCAGGGTACCAATAATTTAGGACTTATATAAGTTTATTATAATTTACGACTAGTGCCGATTGTATATGGATAAGACTTGTAGGTATTTATAAGAAAGATCAAATTATTTCTGTACAGAGCCGTTAAATTTTCAAATAATATTATATCACAATTTATACTTAAGTAGGAATTGTTGACAATTTATTGACAAATCCGATTAACGGCTTAGGTGTGAATGCTAAATATATATTAACTTTGAAATATGAACCCAAGATGTATAAGGTGATTTACAAGTTAGAACCGAATTTGCAAACCACCGTTTAAATGCAATTTAATCTAAACAGTTTTAGATTATATGTTATTATATCAGTCAGGACTCAAAATCCATCAAACAAATTTAAATCTTAAAATCGCTCGATAATTATTCTAAAGACATAATCATTTTTAACACCTATACCTGCACTTTTGTTCGAAATTATCATTTTATGTAAAAATGAATACGATTTCATTTGGTACATCAGAATCGTGTCGAAAAAAACTTGTTTTAGAACCGGAACATTTTGAAAATATTAGAACCTAAACTCACAGAAGCTCTCATTTAAATATTTTAGATATAGAAACCGATATTTCAACAGTATTATGGTAAAGGTATTTTACAATGTTATTGGCCTTACTATTTTAATTAGTTAAATTTTTGTATACCTATAAATCTGTTTTGGAACTTGTTTAAATTAATATTATATTATCCAATCAAAACATAAAATATTAATTTTGATGAACCGAAACAGAATATTTTCTTAATTTTTAAGAACAAGGACCAATATAAGTGTTTTTATAAGAACTGTTTTAATACCGAAAAAATCATATAAGTTCCAATCTCTGCGGCACGAATATTTGAAAAAATAATATAATGGTTTTATTTCACTATTTTTTTTTGTGGGGGGGGGGGGTGGGAAGCTTACAAGATGATCTTCTTTTCCTTATATATAAATACACAAGAACCAGTAAAATAAAAATTTAATTTAGGTATATATATATAAAAATAGCCTCAAAGCTCCTCCCTTCTGGCGCGCCACTGTCATATTTTAATATAATTTAGGTAGGAAATCGTGAAAGTCCGAAGAGTATCTACTAACGGCATTTGTCTTGAAACGTGGTCAAAATTCAAGACCTTTACGATGTGGAGTTCATATACAGTGCAACAGTAGTATAGAGTCTATAGACTATACAGATTATATAATTATAGAGTTGTTTGCTAGAAAAAATGATCTCAGTATTCTTAAAAAAAAAAAAAAATGTTTCATAGTAAAATACAGAAAAAATCAATTCTTATTTTCAAGAGTAGATTATTATTTTCAGAGTACAGAATAAAAATCAAAAATAATGTCACGTTGAGGTTCGCATCTAAGCTACCATAATAATTTAATATCGATCGTTGGAATAACCCGCATACCCAATATTTTTAGACGCGACAATTTTTTCTAAAATTCTTTATTCAATTTTTTAGTTAGTTAAGGTCATCCAATTCCTAGATTTACCTCCCCTCCCAAAAAATGGAGATATAAGTATGCTATTGTGTATGTTTATGAATATATGCAAGGCGGTTTCCAGACGATCGAAATCGAGAAAATTATGCATAACAGACGACACGGTAAATTTTTTTCCTCTTCGCCGTTTCTCGCCTCGTCACACATTTATTTCCGTTGTGTCATCCGCTCACCTGTCCCTGTATGACGAGGTTGCCCTCGTAGTCAACGTTGCGCTCCGAGTTGGCTCCGACAAGCTTGCAGTAGAGCTCGGGGCCCTGCAGTCCCTCGCCACAAGTCGCGGTGGCGGTGATCCGGCGGCCCTCGGCCAAGTTGAAGTACGGTGGCGTGAGCACCTCCGGCCAAACCGGGCGGGCCAGCTGCAGCGCCACTAAGGCCCATAAAACGCCGACGGCAGTCGCATGCATCGCCGTGCTGTGCGTGGCGACGGATTGCGATACGAGACGGACGTGACTTGGCTAGACGTATTACGTGAACGGACGTATACTGCGACCGTATAACATAGTATTATTATTTATATTGCGCGCGGTGATGCTGCACCGACCGGTACGGTGATGATAATAATAATCCGGCACTCATCCCTCGTGAGTGCTCCCGATCATCGGAACACATGTCATGGCATGACCACCGCCGACGGCCAGTGGTCCCTAAACTCGACAGCCACTCCCCTCCACTTCCTCCCATCGCCCTCCATCAGATCCTCTTCATCCTCTGCCACCACCTCTGCAGGCACACTTTATCTCGTAATTTTTCATGTAATACTGTATAGTACAAAAGTTATGAATGTTATGTATGCATAACAGAAACACATTTCCGTTTCCCAGACTTTTGATAAATCCTTTTCGCTGTCTACTATTTAGCTAGCTTATAATTCAAAACAAAATCGATATATATCGATTTTGTTATATATATATATATAATATTTTCTGAATGTATGGCGTATATTTTATACATTTTCGTGGTCAGAACTAGTCCTGTAAAACATGTGTGCGGCAAAACCAACTCGGTAATTCAGTGTTTACCCTCCAGATGGGACTATTTGGGAAGCACTTGTCCCAAAATACGTCCTCTGTAGATTATTTACAAACATTTGGTCTCCATATGATCTTCCGAAAAAAAAACTTATTTTGACTACATAGTGAACAATAAAATTGTCCAATAATCTTTCAAAGAATATTTTAATTTTTACAAATGGTCTAGGCCTTAGAGTATTTAATAAATTCAAAAAAGAAATACATTTTATAACGTTTATGCAACGCGACTTTTCCAACAAACTGACCTATAATATATGATATACAATACGTATAATCAATATTGTTTGGTCGATATACTTAATCAGGATAAAAATTATAAAATGGACAATTCAAATTCGATTATAACAGTATTTCGATAATATTATCGCGAAATACCCCGAATTAATTGTTACAGTTTGTTATCAATTGTTACTCTTTTTACTTTTAGAGCCACTGAATGAGAGTAGTTTTTGCATTTACAGCTGATCGATATTTCAAGGCTAGTATAATGCAAAAGGTGTAAACTGGACATTATTGTATAATATTTACCATGGATTTTCGAAATACTGGTTCTCGAGCACTAACTTGTTCCATTCATCTGTCCCTTTTCGTCATAATTTTAACCTTTTTTCCTACCATCAACAAGATATGGTCTCTATACAGATTATTATTATTATATTTTGTTAAGACCAGATGTCGGAGCGGCGTGTCGAGTGTATATTGAAAACAGTTGTCACGTGTTGGAATCCAGTAGTCCAGTGTTATATAATGCTCTATACTACGTCCAAAAATATAGGCCTAAAAATACTCAAAATATATATGCACAATCACAAGGGTTACCCTCAATCTGTTTAATTTTATGAGACTGTTTTTTTACAAAAGATTGTTATAACATATATTTAAATTTTACGATATTTACGATATTGACATTAAAACAGTTCTAATAATTAAAAATGTAAATATATTAATACAATTAAAATGTTTCTATTTGTAAATATGACTACATTATTTATAATATATATTATACACTTTATTAATATATACATCGAAGTATGTACCGTTTTGATTTTTCACAAGAAACGTGAAAATGTTATGAATATATTAATAATTATAATAATATAATACAATATATATTGTAATATTATTATTTGTAGCTAGGTATGATTTATAATAAATGATAAAAAAAAATACTCACGTAACAAGATAACATTGGCGAATAGTTGAAATTAATTTTCTTTAGTCGAAAACATGGAAGAGCATATGTATCCACATATATTAGTTATATTTATAACAGTTACCTCTACTCCTCAATTTCTATAAAATTGATATTTTAGCAGAAGTATTATTCATTAACTATATTCTAGACCGAAATTCTAGAATTTTTAAGAAAATAAATGTTTGTAGTAGAGGCACCTACGAGTTTAAGAAGTTTACTTTAAAAGCTGTTTTTATTTCCGCAAAAGTGTTTATAATTTTGCTCCTTCATCCCTACAATTTTACTAACGTACAAAAAAAAGTATGTATACTCAAAATTTTTTTTTAAATAAAGGCTTCTGGGTCACTATAATTTATTCATAAAGAGTAAAAATTGCATAAGTCATATTATATAGGTACTATTCATGCAAGAGCTCTCTCTAATAAATAAATACATTTTGGAATGTAATTTTGAAATGTTCTATTATTCAAAATTATTAAATGCTTCTGTAATAATTGACTGGTTGTTTAAAATATTATATAATTCTATATTACTGTAATATTTGATAACCAATAATAATAATTTTGTCTATACCTATAGTACAACATAATAAATTACTGTTTTAAACCAAGCCTACAATAGTCATTAATCAGTAAAGTTTGTAAGTCAATAATATATTAATATCAATGGGTATTTTATATTTTGTTTGTGCATACGTTTAATTAAACTAATAAAATGCAATATCTTAATTTGTATTTGTTTTTAAAGGATAATAATTAATAAGTTTTACCAAATATTTTATGATAACTGATGACTACCTATATAGTGTATACTCAATTAAGAAAATGTAATATGAATGCTGTCGTATTGCTAATAGTCAAATTTAATATGTTCAAATCAACATTAATAAAATGGAAAACGCATTTAAACAATACGTGAGAATAATACCATATCATACGAAATATTAGAAATGTACGATTGTACAAAACAAATATAATAATAGTAAAAGACTTATTCTAATGATTTACTGTTGTTCAATTAATTCATTGGTCATTTAATGTTATAATAGGTACCTAGACATTCATTATTTTGTAGATACATAATTAATAAACCTACAAACAAAATTTGTCTTTAATAAAAATTGTAAAATAGGTACATTAATATAATTTTTATAACGTTTTAAAATATAGGACATCTATATGATCTATTTTATTTAACATTTTTTTTTATTGAATAAATATGTGCACAGTATGTTTTTCAGAGTTTAAATTTTAATATAATTCTGTGTTTTTTTTTATTTTATAGGTACCTAAATATTTGTTTAAATGTTTTATCATATTTTATACCTGTTGACTGTTGTTTTTACAAGTGTTATATTTTGAGTTTCATAATTTTAAAAAATATTATACATAAAATAATAATTTAGAATATAAATTTGGGAGTTAAATATTATGAGTATTGAAGTTTATTATTATCGAAGAAAACTTATCAAGAAATATACAGGAAATATATTATCAACTATTCGAGAAAAAAACGAGACGTCGCGTCGTATGTAGTTTTATAAGGGATCAAACTAATGATTTATAATTATTGTAGATAATGACGAAACCAAAAGGCTGATTGAATAAATATAATTATGAATTTATTTATTTTTTATTGCATAGAAGTTTTCTCTAATTTTGTCATTCAGACATAACCTAAATACACATTTCGCCATTTTGATAGGTAGGTACCTTTTATATTTCTAAAATATCAAACAAATTTTAAAAAAAGTTAATACACTTTTATTTAGGTATTAATTTTCTTAATTTGAGGAGCATAATATAATAATAACATAAAACGGTTAGATATCTAAAAACCAAAAAAAATATATGTTTATATTCGCGATATTTGACTGAATTGTGCTAACTGCTATAGTGGTTAACATATGTACGGTTTCCCAAATCGTCAATTTAAATTTTGTATTGTAAGAATAAAATAAAATAAAAATGCATTCCTGGGCGTCGAGTTCTTCAAATTTCGTGGAATTGTTATACGTAAAATAAAGCGTATTGTTTTATTTATTTCCGCATCCCACGGAAGAGTCACAAGAGCTTGTGCGCCACAGCAGCCCAATAGCTGGCGCCTATGAATGCATTTATATTTAGTAAAAACAAAATAACTTATTAATTAAAAAAAAAAAAATTAACTCATAATTGATGGATACCAAAATGAGAACATACATATTAACACTACGAAATTAAAGTTAATTTAAAATAAAATTTAGGTATTAGCTGATATCTATACCTAATACCTATTATCCGACTATGAATACTTATTCATTATTATAGCTATAAACTATTAAATAAAGTAATTATAAAGTATACAATAATATGTAATAAATATCTAATAAAACTTTATTTTAATATAATTACTGCTAATGCATTGTGCATTGTTGATGATAAAAAATCGAAGAACCCATTAAATTAATAATTAATTTAATAATGTTTATTAAGCAAAATTATATTTTATTACATGTTTCCCACGCGTATATTTTATTGAACATTTATGTTTAACGTTCTAATTATAAACATAAGATTATAAGAAATTAATATTATATAACGGTAATACAAATTGTATACCATAAAAATAACGTTTTTATTTATTGACGATAAAAAAAAAAATGGCGAAGGAAACGTTTTGTGGACACTGAAATTGCTAGTAGAGTATAGGCTCAATAAACATTTATCGTTTGGGGCTAATGCTGCACAGAATCGCATTTAAGTCTAGGGAGAGGATATTACATTTTATCTCCTCCAACGTAAAATGTGACTGAACAAGTACAATGGATGCCGTGTATAATAATCACGGTTAATGCTGTCGACCATATCTTATATTCTATAATGTTATCAAAAACAGAAAAGTATATGTTCCTGCCGACCGAATGTATTCTAACAATTAACATAGTGATATAATATTATAGATTATAGTTGTACTATTATCTCAGTTACAGACTCACAGAACACAACAAGTTAATTAGATTTTTTATTATTTAAGTAAAAGAGTATAATAAGTGTACTTTTATAAATAAATAGATTATTGGTTATTTACATTTTCACCACAATATTATTATGTGATCAAGGGTTTATCTTATTTTTAAAATTGGAAATAAAAAATACTAATTATTATTATTGCATATTATTAAAAATATTATATTGTATAGTCAGGACATCAGGAATACCACAAAATACGAATTAACCACATAACATAACTTGTTTTAATTTAAATTGTAACAAATTACGTTAAGTTCAAAATGTGATCGCTGTTTGTAGTAAGACTGTAAGAATAGCCACTTGTAGAGTAAAAAAAGTAAAAATATATAATATAATTGTGATATCAATGGGCATTTTACTAATGTGTATTCATCTGTCTGCTCAGAATCTAACATAAAACGATATATCTTATTAAAGATTTGGATGTTATTTGTTTCTGAAATGGGACGAAATAGGATTTGTTTCTACGAAATAATAATATTGAAAGGGAATAATTATGCGTGTTTAGACTCGGTGATCTCACTATACATAAATTATATATAATTTTACATAATATATTATTTTAACCAGGTCGACTTCAAAATTTCGGAATAAATTAAAATAATATTTATAATATTAATAAGTTATGAATTGCGTTGCGTCTAAAATATGGTCGCTTAAGAAGAAATGCCGAAATATTGACGTCAGAGGAGTTGGCTGGAAATGGAAAATACTATAATAAAACAATAAGCCAACTACAATATTATTAATACTATTGTGTATAAAGCTATGTTCTCATAATATGTAATGTGTGCTGCCATCTAGCGGTAATGAGAGCACGAATAAAGTTGCAGGCGTTGCGTTTCCATGGCGACATATGTCTCTGTCGGTAGGATATTAATGTAATTGATAATTTATCATAAATCATATAATATGTGCATAATATTATTATTATACTTATTGGCCGAATGGTTACAAGTTTAAATGATCAAGGATTTATAAGAACGATAACAGAAAGCCAAAAGATAATAGTGACCAATTAATATTGTGATGTAGGTATGCAATTTTGTATATTATGTACTTGTCCTGTTATGTTAATTGGATTTTTGAAACTAAAAAAAGTACCCATTTACTCTGAATAATACATATTTTCTTATTTATATAATGATATCTGTATCAATCGATAAGCTCCATGGAGTTTTCGTCAAAATATTTAGGTATTATTTTAGTCGACTATTGAAACAATTACTATTAATAGTAATTGCTATACTACAATATTCCCTTTTAAACTTTTATGCCGCATCCGTTGATTTGTTCAATGGATAAAATAGTTCGTAAATAATTTTACGATTACTTGATTCCCACATGACTGCATACCTACTTGATTAAAACACACCCATAGTTAGTAGCCAGTTGGCATATAAAAAACATATCATATATTATTTATTGGTGTAATGTGTAAAGTACTTTTATTTATCGATATCGCCTGAAATGATTAACCAGTAGTGTTCCGATTGTCATAAATCCATAATACTATAGAAGATTATGCTTTTTGTTGTAGAATTGTTATTAATGGAAGATGAAGCCACTGTAATAAATTTTAGCAGCTAACGCCACACTTAAAAAGCGCGTAAAGGTTCTTTACACTGCAGCATTGGGTCGTATCTTTTTGTGTGTATAATATTATAATATTCAATAGACATACACCGGTAACAAAATTATGGTAACACGATACCACTTATTTACAATAGTTTAACACAAATTGAACCAGTTTAACTCAAACTACACGATGCAGTGTAATGGTGTGAAGACATACAAAATATATTTTGTGCACTCAGATAGGTATAGAAGATATCTATGTGGTAAAATCAATAGATTATAAGTAGTTTGCACCAATCAATGACATCGACTATCGAATATAGTCAAAAACCGGAAACAGCATTGTGATAGGTTCATCCTTTTATTTTTTACTTAATTAACTATGTAGGTAATGATAAATATAAACACAAAAACAGAGGATAATCGTGTTATATTTCTACGTGAATTGTTTTGTTTATTATAAGTTATGAGTTAATGTGAATATAGCAATTAATGAAAAAAAAAAAAAAAAATTAATCAAACAATTTAATTTTACCTATAAATGGTTTATTTTAAATTTATGTTTATTATTTATTAGTTATTACTATTTTTGTTTGTATGTTAAAAAACTAGAAAATTTAAAACAAGGTTCCTTAGAAGTTGTTTTTACAGAAATTAAAAAATATCATATAAAAATACATGGTCACAAATTTATTTATAAGCATTTTAAGTTAGGATGTCGACTGAATGCGTAAAAATTACGATTTACAAAACTATTTTGTAGTTAAAAATGTTCAGTTTTAAATATAGCTTCCTCATATACCATACCTAAAACAACTAAAAAATACCGAATTTATAATATTTTTTTTTATAAACAATTTAAGTTTAATTTTGATGAAATTAAATATTTAAATTGAATAATATAATTTTTCATCAATAATCTTTATTATTATATTGTAATTTAAAAGATTTTAGACGTAAGGACTTGAAACCTTTTCGCTATTTTATAAATTATTATTCTCTTTACACAATGGCATTTTTAAAATATTTAGATTAGTTTTAAAATCATAAACACATTATTGTAATACCAATACATTTATCGCTCCACTCAAGATCTAAACATATGTATAATTTATATAAATTAACGTACATTAAATATATATATATATATGTAAAGTTATAAATATAAATAAGGTATGTTTGTATTAGGTACCTATATATGTATTATATGTGTTTTAAATTTAAAATTATATAAAATAACGATTCGGAGAAATCAACTAATATCTATTTAACTTGTTATAAAGAGCTGAAAAACTCTGAAGATATAATTTAATTTAATAAATGTGTTTATCAAACTAAAATAAACATACTAACGAACTAGTATAACTAAAAGTAAACAGTGTTATGTCAGTTATATTTTTCAGTTTTTTATGACAAGGATTTTGTTTTTTTAATGTTTAGATATTCAGCATAGGCACGTTATTGCAAATACTATTTGATGTAATAGTGCATCGTACGTGAATTTAAAACATAGGTAAATATATGTACCTATCCAACATATTATTCTATAAAAAAATACTACAATTTAATATTAGAAGTTTAACACAAAATTTAAAATTGTTCGCAATTTGATTATAAGTATCTATTTTATAGCGTTTGCCGTTCCGTAAATGTTTACCTATTATTTTTAAATTTTCTTAAATGTTTAATTCTGAAAAATGAAATAAATTTATATGCATAACTTAATTTTTAAACAGAAATATCATAAATTAATATTTGTTTTATTTTAATAACAGGTATTGTAGTATTATATATGTACTATTGTTTAATGTGGTACGATTATTGGACATAATATAATTGTATTTTAATATTTTTAATAAAACATTTTTATGAAATTTCCGAAATTCATAATTTATTGTGCTTCTATATTATTATAGGTACCTACCTACCCACCAAGACACATTTCTTTTTGTAAATAGTACAATGATTATGCATGTTATATAGTTATAATATGTAGTATATATACGCATTACGTTTTTTGGAATATTCATATAATGATAAAATGTAATGTAGCAGGTAACACATTGTTTTATAGTATTTAATTTTTTTTTTTAGTAAAAAAAAAACACTTGTGTAATGAAATTGATGTAACAAAATATATTAAATATATTTTATGAAGTTTTAATCAAGGTAAAACATTTATTATATAGGGTGATTCTTTTAACCATAAGTAAACACTTACAATGTCGAAAAGTTTGAATATATATATATATTTGTTTTACATTATTTGAATACATTATAAAACAAAATGTTTGAAAAAAAATTATATTTTTCCTTATTTTTTTTTTAACATTTTTATCTTTTTGATTAATAATGATGAAATTGTTATTTTTTTTTATAAAAAAACTATGAAAATTTAATACAATATGTTCCTCGTAGTTTTTCTTAAAAAATATCAAAATATCAAATCACAATTTTGATTTTAAACATTTTAAGTTCAATTCGAAAAAATAAAATTTTACACATAAAACGGATATCAATTTTAATTTGAACACCTAAAGCTTGTAAATTGAATGTAAAATTCCTAATAGGTCATAACTTATTTTTACTTGAATTAAAAAAAAAAAATTAGAGTAAGGAAATAAACATATAATATTGAGTGAGCGATTGTAGTTCAAATTTTGACATTGAATATACAATTATGTAATAACGATTTATCCTTTAACGATTTTTATTAATTTGTTATTATTAAAAAAAAATAAATCGTAGAACTTTTAAACTTTTTATATTTTTTGAATTATTTTTTTCTGTATACAATGAAAATATGTGTAAAAAATTTATATAAAAATATTAAGACTAATTTTAAGCTATTTATAGCATTTGATATTTTCGAATTGTTTTAGTTTTTTTCTATAAATGTATGCCTTGGTCAAAAAGCTTCAAGTTTTTAAACAAGATTCCACATAAGATGTTTCTCTAGAAATTTAAAAAACATAATATCTACAATTTTTCAATAAGCATTTTGACATGACTTGTCAAAATCACGAAAATTTTAAAATTATTTTATAGGAAAAATGTATAATATACCTATTCAATTTTGATAACCTGCGAGTACTAAGCATTTAACACAAGATTTCTCATAAATATTTCATACTGGAACCAACAAATCTAAAAAATATATATGCATAATTTTTTTTTATTAGTAGACATTTAAATTTTAAATTTGGATGAAATTAGATATTTAAACAACAAATAGTTATTGTTGTAATTAAAAAAAATATTATTCATAAAAACTTTTTGCTATCACGTATATTATTATTTACTTTACATAATGCTGTTTTCAAAATATTTTGATTTATTTATTTTAAGCTATTTAAACCACGCTCTTATTCGCATCGGATTACTACCGTAATCGGTATTGAATAAGTTAAAATCAGTTGGTAATACTATATAAAATAATTTACTATTATATTTACTATGTTATAATTTGTAACATATGCGATATGCTTTTGTCAAATATATAAGCCAAATTACTTTAATAAAAAAAAATAGTTACTAATAGTAGTATAAATATATAATAAAATATACTTAGAAATATAGGCTGACGTCTATATTTATCAACTTTTAACAATCGTTTATAGTACCTAGGTAATATGATTTATCATTGAATTCAAATTTATCATATCCATTACGGTGACCTACTCAATAACGAGCTACACTCGACACTTACTACACAGCAGAGTGACTTCTTCGATTTTTTTTATTTAAGTTCATATTTTGAAACAGAATATTTTCCCGAGAATTTTAATGTTTAATAATCAAATTTTGAACGAGTAGTTGATTAGTCATAAATATTTAACGGATTGGAGTGGTATCTGCATGCAGGGGTGTCTGGCTAAATGTTGGTCCAGTACTAAAAATAATCACTCAGTAAATTATGGCTTTAAGCTGTTACTACTTTAATCATATTATAATCTAACTGATTGTATTGATAATGCAATATTGTAAAAACATTAAGTTGTTACTTAATTTACATTAAACACAACAATATAAAATATTATAGTGTTCAAATATTTATCAATTAACGAAGTAAGCATTTTTATTTTATAGTTATAATAAAAAAAAATGTTTTGTTCTATTAATGGTCGAGCTATACTAGTAATAACTAATAGCTAATAAAAAATTAATTAATTTAAAAGTAATAATTTATTGTATTAATACCTTAATGCTTTTTTCTAACATTAAAATTAATGTTTTCACTTAATTATTTTTGTTAACATGTACCTAGTAAATATTTATCATAGTTTAAAAATTGTCTTTTATTAAAAGAAAATTAATATATTTTATTCCATTATCTTAAATTTTTCAGTTATACAAATGTACAGTAAAGCCTACCACTTTTATTGACTATATAATACATACAAATATGCCATAATTATAGGATTAGGATTAGGTACCTACGTATACTACATAATATTATTTTATTTAAGTACTTAAAACGAGATTCACGAATACTTTGGTATTTTTTTGACTGTTTATACGTAATTAATTGAAATATTATTTATTATATTATACTATTTATCTAAGATCTAACAGTATTTTTTAAATTTACATAGAAAATAACTAAAATAAAATTTTAACACAACAACCTTTAAAGATTAGAATAGTTTTTTTATTCTGAGATACAATTTAAAAAAATATCTCTTAATTAAAATCATACAACACCTATTTCATTTATTACTTACATAATGTACAAAATTGAGATTAAAGTAAACCTAAACTATATCATAGAACAGGTATAAAAAAAAATTCCCCTGTTTTTTGAAATTCTGTGCGTTATATGTCATGTCTACCTCCACAGCAAATATCAGAATATATTATATTTTTTCTATTTGTGTTAGTTTTGACAATAGTTAGTATACGCAATCTTTTTTTTTTTGTAGTTAGACTTAGATATTGTATTGATATTATTTTTAGTAAAAAATGTATTTATATTCATCATATATATTATGTAAGGTATAGGTTGTTAGGTATGTTATAGCAACAATATGTAATTTTGTTTCAGAAGTAAGATGGCAACATTATTAATGTCAGTAGTTATTTTAATCTTTTATATTATTTCGGCCGTTTGATGATGAATTCGAATATTTCAGACCTACGACTGTTATACACATCCATACAAAAATGTTATGTTTCAGAGTTATTTATAAAATATACACGGCACTTGGAAGTAAATGTAATTATTATAATTCTACTTATAATAGCTAAATGAGTTTTATTGGGCAAATAATCAAAAACGTAATCTTGGCATAACCATTTTACGAACCGAAGGAATAATCATGTTTTTGTTTATTTTAACACGTGCAACCGTGCAAGTTTAACCAATTAATGATGTTTTGTATTATGAATGAATAAACTAAAAAAGTATTATAAGCAGGTTGAAATTTGAAAAAAAGACAAAATTAATGTTCTCATAAGTTCTTGCTAGTTACAACTACTATATAACAATATTATAATTGAATTACATTTACGTGTAATATTTTACGAGTTATTTTCCAAGAATAATTATAATTATAAATGTACATATTAGTTGTGTTAGTCATAAAGTCATAACTGTTATTATTCACATTTGTTTTTCATCAATTCATTAGTCATTTTATTTTAAAACCTCATTGCTATTTGTTTAAATTTTCTTTTGTAGTTTATTATTATTACTGTTATTAAAAACATTAATGCCTGTGAAACAGTATTCAACTGGTATATCAAGAAATAGGTTTATAGTATTTTTTTTTATCACCAAGTATGTCATATAAAGAGCGATGTAACTTTTATTGACATTTCTAATAAGTAGGAAATATGTATAATTTACGTTATATTATTTTAAATTACTATGCAACTGCATTTATATACAAATATGAACAGAATAATTAATACGATTATGGAATACAAATATACCTCCTAAACGCAAATTACATTTTATGAATAATTTATATACTTCAACTAACAATTTTTATAGCAATATCATTTATTTATATATAAATATATACAAATGTACAATGTTATATAAGTATTAATATAAATAATATCAGCCTAATGACTGATTAATTTCATAAAAAAACGTTGTCTGTTATTAAAATATTTAATAATTATAATTATTTAGAAATATTATGTAAAATATTATATCTATATAATATACTTTGATATAGCGTCCGATCATATTTGTTTTCTATTGTGTAGTTATTAATTAAATATAAAACATTGAACCTGAATTAAATTATATTATGATTATTTTAAAAATATAATTATTTTGACTTAGGAAGAAAATTTCATGTTACAGTTCACAAATTTTGAATGAAATATTACTTGAATAATATGACATTATTATTCTAACAATATTTTAAATTTAACAGTAGATTTTATTTACAAACCTTCATGTTCTTATTTCATGTTAAAATATATTTATATATTAAATATTAATATATCATTAATTCTGTTATAACTGGTACCTATATCTAATATTTTTCACACATTTTTTGAAATTATGTAGAATTTATGAAACAATTAAGTGTCTATAAATTTAAAAAAGGTCGGCAAATGGGTATCGCTCTGTTGTACAATAGGTAACAAGTGGGTCACTTTTGTGGATGTGTTAAATTTGTATTCAATGGTATAAATCATTGTATACGAAAAACAATTCTGAGTGAAGACGGTATGTCAGCCTATATAACTAAGGGTATTCTATGATAATATTGCTATTAAAATAATTAATTTTACTTTTAATAATACGGTAGGTTGAATTATATTTGCAGAAAACATTGCATTTGAAAATGTCATTGAAAGTATAAATAGTCATAATATACTTAATATCTAAAGTTTCAAGTACCCACAAAAAATGTTTTTAAATTACAACAAAATAACTAACATTGTTAATTTTAATATTTAATTTCATACAAATTTGAACTTAAAATGTCTATAAAAAATTATTTTTTTTATATTTTTTTTTGATTTTTTAGTTACACTATTAAATACTTACGAAAAACTTTGTTTTTAATTTTCAATCTTTAGTTATAAAATTTGATTATTTTATAAAATTTTAACTGCAAAACAATTTGCAAAGTTCGACTATGAATTTCGGTCAAAATTTAAAGTTTAAATGCTTATAAAGAAAAATTGTGCCTATGGATTTTTATTATTTTAAATTTGTTATTTTAACAACTTATGAGAAATCCTGTATTAAATTTTCAAGACATTTTACCAAACGAAAATTCTTTTATCGATATTTATAAAAAAAAAATTTTGAAAAATCGAAAATTTTATAGGCCTTCAATTAGCTTAATAGTTTTCAAAATATTTAAAAATTTTTTTAGTATATAGAAAATGATAATCTAAACATTTTGTAAAAATTTCAAAGTCTTCAATCATTCCTTTTTGAGTTACATCAAAAAAAGAAAATCATTCTTGCAGAAAACGGGTGAATATCCAATGTTTAATTTCAAACGTTCATAAAAAATTACTTTTACTTTCCGGTAAATTATTTTTTTAGAAAGCTAATAATCTTATAGAGATCTTTTTGTTAAATTTTGAAATTTCAGACTTGAATAGAAAATTTTTTATGAATTTTCTAATTAAAAAAAAAGCTGCAAAATTTCGTGATTTTTACATATTTTCTTGAAATTTTAACTTTAGATGCTCATAAATAACTATTAGAGACTTACGCTCAAACTTTTTTTTAATTTTCACTTACAAAACGTTATGAAGAATATTGTATTATATTTTTGAATTTTTTGATCAATTGAAAAAATTTTTATCAGCAATAAAGCAATAATAAAAAAAAAAAAATAAAAAAACACGAACATTTTTTATGCTTATAAATAGCTTAAAAAAAGTTAAATTATTTTGAAAATGTTATGGTGTATAGAAAATTCTTATATTAATATTCGGTAAAAATTTCATATATTTACGGTCATTATTTCTTTCGTTATATTAATAATAAAAATAAATTTTTATCAAAAATTTGCTTTGCGAAAAAATTCCTGTTTTTTTTTATTTTTTTTTTTTGTTTTTCCCGGCGTGTTTAAAAACTATTGGGAATTTTTTACGTTTGACCTCCCAAAGTATAAATTAGATTAACTTTTCTACCAGAAAAGATGGTGATGAAGAAAATCGGAGCACTTTTACTGCACTAAAATGTGATGACGGATACACACACAAAAAAAAAAATACACAACATTGTAAAATTTTTACATTCATCGCTCCGTTCAGAAACTAAAATGTGGATGGCGGCGTTGCATTTTTTGTTTTTTGTTGACATTCAAAGCAAACCAATGTAGGTAGGTATTACTAAATATAAAAACAAGTATGAAAATAACAAGACTACGAACTACTTACGTATTTTATATTCTTGCCGCCACGAAAATTAAATAGCACATACAGAAGGTATGAAAAAAAAGTTTAACATATTATAAATACCACTTTTTACCCCAATTTAAATTGCTAAAACTTCTTACATTTCGCTGAAGAAATTAAGTGCTTAACGAAAAATTGTCTTATCATCGAATACACACCTTTGAACTCGCATACATTTCAGACTTCTGTCTTCGTATATAATAATATTTTGCGGTATTTCATGCATCTTGATTGCAACCAATTTATCAACAAAAAAACAAAAAATATTCTTGAAGTATTTTGACGACTAACGTCAGTTAAATTTTATAAGCCATAAGAAAATCATGAACAAACTCAACATCTAGTACAAACGCATATATTATCTACAGTGTTAATAGTTTTTTAAACGATGGAAAATTTAAAGTCTTATTCATTCAAATAATTCTAATCTTTAATATCTGTCTTATTTAAAATAAATAAAAGATAAATAACATAAAATAATACTTAAGCATTGCTTTTTTCTATTATTTTTATAATGAGTTATGATTACCTACTTTGATTATTGGTGCCGTTATATTTTTATACTCACAAAACGGGTAGACATTATGAAATTTAAAATCCAACTTCATTTGTTTATCTACTAGCATTTGTTAGCTTTATCACACATAAAATAAATATAAAAATTTGTTTTAATAATCAATAAATCTTGCAAATTAAAAAATAGATAAAAAAGATGACACAGCACTTAAAACATAATTTGTGAATTGAGATCGCGGTTATCTACATTGTAGACTCCGACTAAAAGTAGGTAGCAAGCTCATAAGTCATAAGCATAACATTTATTTTCTTTTGTTTTTATTTCACTGCTTAAATAACATTATGTAACATAAAAATTACTTAAGGGACCAACAACGTGGTTATTAACCAGTGATTAAATTGTTTACATTAAATTCAAATTATCCACTATTTACAATTGTCATTTTATACATTTTATACATTGGTTTTCTTAGTCATAATTCATAACATGTTAACAAAGGCACAAAACTAATTGAAAATATAATATTTTACTATATATATAATTACATTTTAGAGTAATATATATATATTAAGGGCATATAAATTTTGTACTTTAAATATAGACCATAAATAAAATATGGTATCTATCGATGAGGTTTATTTAAAATAAATGTGTTTTTTTGACGTACCTATATTTCTTTGTATGACTTACTAATCTTTACTTAACTATAAATCTACTTTTACACAAGCCTATGAAATAATGCATAATCAGCGAAATTTATTATTTTGACATCTAATATGTCGTAGCAATAACTAATAAGCAATAATAGGTAAAAATATAATTTCGTGATACGAACATATAATTTTTGTAGATACAAGATTGCATAAATAACGGCACAAACTAAAACAATACATTGTCCAGTAATCTGAAAGCATCCAAAAAGAATTTTACACAAGACGGTATTTCCACCATATTTCCATTTGGACATATGATAATAATTGAATCGGGATTTATAAATGTATCCACCAATGTGTAAAATACACCAAGATATATACATAAGATATCCGCTAAATAATCAACAAAGTCACAGAGGTAATGACATTGCCGAGATGAGATTCATAATCCGAAAATCAGAATTGTCTTTTCGCGCATTACCCGAATGTAATCATGGAATGTCCACGATGTGTGATGAACTATATGTGAAATCATAAAGGAAATTAAAATAAATTAAACCCATTTTTTTAAGTCACCCGCTGTTGAGCTGTTTTATTAAGAAATAAGTGTTTCCTTTTATTATGTTTCACTTGAGAACAAAAGTGGAAAATAAATGGACAATTCTGTTGTAGATTAATAATAACAGTGTTACAATTATAAATAAATCACAAATATAAATAAGTTGTTGGATCAAAAAAAATATACTTGAAATGAGTCTTTCACAATAATTAAAGATTCAATGTTTTCATTATTTTCTTTTATTTATATTAGATACATTTTTTTTAAATTTTAAATCCAAAATGTTTGTATCTATTCAATATTATTTTTAGACCGAGTTTAGTATTTCATAAAATTTAAATAGATAATGTGATCTTAATATTTCATACATGACTAAAACTATCAGACATTTTACACTAAATATTATTAACTAATATGTTTTCATAAAAAAAAATCAATATTATAACTAAAGATACTTAGGTTTTAATTATTTGAATAAGTTAATAAATTGTAATCTGTATAAAACTGTTAAAGAATCATCTATGGCGCGATTCTGTTATTATGTTACGCCTCCATAATAGGCCTTTATTCATGAAAAATTGAAAACCATAGAAACAATATTCGTACATGAACATTGAAGTATAAATATAAATGGTGAACGTATATTCATATACAGCGTAGGTATGCTTACAAGAATATAGGACCCTTGAGAGATTAAAATAACAAATTTTGGTGTGACATCTTCTTAATAATTAACAAATATGGTTATAGCATCGCTGTCAGTTTTTCATGTGTTATACGTGTGGGTAGGTACATAGTATTTACTTCATGTCCAATTAGTAATTTGTGTATATTTTATAAACATATAAAATTTAAAAATTAATGTTTATAACTGTGGGTATAATTGTAATATATATATATGGTAAGTACATAAGCATTATTTTACCTAAAATGATAATCTCTTGTAATTTTTATCATAAAAATTAACATTTATAATTTTTTTAGGCTTATATTGTATTTCATATAGTTTAAATTAAATATTGGTTATCGTCATCATTTTTTTTTGTTTGTACCTACTTTAATCATATTTTATACAAATTAAAGAGTAGAATATGTGGGTTCAATTTTTAATTTACAGATGTATATATTATATATGTTTATATTCTTCATCCATATAACGTTATATGGATTTTTTTAGTGAATAAGTATATAAAATTTTTAATAATAATAATAATATAAATTGGTATTTTTAATACTACTAATTTATCAAATCAATTAATAAGCATAAACAATTTCTCTGTAAATTAGAAATTGAACACACACTTTCACTTTTTATTTTCTCGGCATATATTTTTTGAAAAATTGAAAAGGTAAGTGCCCATTTTTATTAAAAAATCTTGACCAATATTGTATAAATCCTGCATATATTTGTTATTCAAATGTAATAATGTATTATTGCTTTCTGTTTTGAAAATCCCCACCTCAGTAATCCACCTAACTCCTGTATCTCATTTTTTGTTTTGGATTATTCATGTTATTATTAAAATATGAAGACAAAATTCGTCGAATACCAATAAATATATGTTATCTTGATATTATGTTGAAGGATATAAATGATACTTAATTTCATTCATGAAATCAATAACATAAAATATTATAATTTATTAATGTTGAAAAACACTGTATTTACATTTTTGGTTGAATATCAATTTACATTTATATACAGGTAATATATTTTTTTATTGTGATTTAGTTCAAATATTATCAGTTATAATTGATAACTATTTTTTTAAAACGAAAGTTTTATATTTTTTTAAAAATAATAGGTTTTTCATGATTCGTGTGCTTTATAAAATGTATTTATTATTAAGTTTGATAAATTACAACCATTGTACAAATGTATAATAAACTAAAAATGTATTACCAATTATTTATTATTAAAATTATGATTATAAATAATAATTTAAATTATCGTTTATGATAGTTACAAATATTTAAATATTTAATATGTTATTTAATAATTGTTATTCTGAATTTCAACGTACATATGCATTTATTCATATACTAATGCTCTTATAATGAAACCGTATGTAAATTATGCTAGTATTTAATTAAAAATCATAAATATTTTCAATTTGCTCTTGGCATGAGAAAGAAAATGCAACGACAGCAATGTACGAACTTCCGTGTAAAAATTGTTTATTTTCCTACGGAGGAAAATTCCCTGCAATGCTAAGAGGTTATATATTTCCAATAAAACTGTGTCGTCATTGGACGATTTCCATACCCCAAAACTGTGTTTTTTGATCAACGTATACGTCCCTCCCCTTGATTCTAATTTCCTTCTTTGATTTAAATTGAACTGAACTTGTACCCTTATCCAATCCAAAACCCAGACGGCGAAAATAAATAATTTAAATTGTAATACTCCGATCGGAAAATAACTCTGGAGATTAATAATTTTATGTAAAAATGAGATTGAACATCCTGATATATCACCTGATATATTTTAAGGAAATTGATGACTACGCTAAAATTGATAAATTGTATTTTATATATGACTACATATTAGTATATTACTATATCTTCAAATACATAATATCATACATTACCTATCATATATAATATCTATATATATATAGTATATAGTTTTTATGCATAGGTGTGCTAATGCAGTAATGCTTATGGCATATGGAGTATATAAATAATTGTTGTGTACAATTATCACCTCAATTAACTTTTTTTTCAATTAATTATTTAAGTGAACAAATAATTTTTTAAGAGGACGCCACTCCAGCATGTGTTGTCTCCATTTTACAAACTTACAACATAGTAATTTGCGTTCAATAGAACCAACTTTTGTTGTTCGCTTAAATATTAAAGTAAATTAATCTATTCTCAAATTTAAAAGTAGGTATATAGAAACATAATTTATACGTAGATATTTTTACGGTATTTAAATGTTTAAATGACTTATGACTCATGAGTATATGAATATTACAATATAAAATAGGACTCTTAAAGGATTCATCTGAACGTTGGTTAATTATATTGTTTTTTATTTATTTTATAGCGTTTTCATCACTAAGTACATTTAGAAAATATTTAATTATTAACTCTTTTCAAGTTGCAAGTTATATAAATGCCATGTTAACTCAAAATATTTTTTCGAATTTCACTGTTCTATCTTGCTTTCAATATTACAATAATAAGTAGGTATAAGACATCACTATGAGTCGGGATGGGCGAAGGTAGACTGGAACCAAATGTGTGTAGGTATTTGGTCTCCGTGACTGTAACCTTAGATGCTTTTTATATTTTGATATGCGAGTTGCATGTATATCATTCAAAATGAAATAATAATTATATGTTATAAATATATATTATTAAGCACATTATCTGACAACCCATGGAATTATTATGTATATTTGAGATTTAATCTATACAACAATAACAACAATTCTGAATATTATATAATGTTATGCATTATGTATTATTTAATGGCATACCTACTAACCATCCATATATTATTATTATTAGTTTTAATATATAAATAAAATCCATCGACAAATTTTAAAACTGTCCACCGCAAAAATGTTTTAAAAATATTGGCTTTGATTGTCGTAATGTTATTTATTTACTTAAAATATGATGACATGATTTTAATAAAATCAAAAGATACAGTTTTGTTTAGAGGACACTAGTAAACTGCTATAAAACATACAGTAACGAAATATTGCCATGGTTTTATATCATGTTTGGAGTTCAACGATCGGGTCGTTTACATTAATATACGGTTTTTATTACAGTATAAATTATTCAAAATTAAAAATATAAAAATAATAATGAAAAAATAACAACGGAATATTTACAATCCGTTCATTTTATCCGACCAAGAATATTTCAAAATATGGAAAACAAATTTAATATAGCAATTTATTCAAATTATTAAATGATAAATATATTTAAATTTCAAACGACAAAGACAGTTAGTATATTATTATAGAATAAAATATTTTATGCAAAATTATATAGATACCTTTATGGCTTTACTTGAAATATTATATAATAAACAATATGGAATATATACAATATATATTCGATATGCTCACAATTAATAATATCATACGTATCTATATATGCATTTATTTTACTTGTAATTTTGACTAGACTATATATAAGAACTACACGAGAAACTATTTTAATTTTTCACACTTAATGTTTATAATGATACAGTTTTTTATTTATACATACCTATTATAAACGTATATGATTTTTGTTTGAAAAATTAACGCAGTACCGTTTTTTTTATGAAACCTTCGTTGTTTTAAGTTTATTTCATCAATACTTAATTTTTCAATAATGTATTATTATTTGAATAATTTTTTATTGTAATTTTATACGTATAAACAATACTAAAAATTCATTAGATAACTATTTATTTTTAATTTAAAAAAAAGTATGCATTTTGTTTTTAAATAATTTATTTAAATTAAAGGAAAATAATCATATATATATACATAATTTAATTGTAATGGTTATTTGATTAGAAACAACAATATGGTTTGCAAGTATTGAATAAACCTACATGATTTTAGGACTTTAGATTGAAAATAATTACAATAATATTATATATAAGAAGGTAGTCCATTGTAGAGAAGAGTTATGTATTAGTATAATATTATGTACCTATAAATTTAATATATTAATGCAAATAAAAACTATTTCCACATAATATGAAATTAATATATTATATATATTTTTTCTATTTATTACTATGCAATAATCATATTTTAATGTTTAAAAATAATAAATTATCATTTTGATCGAACAATTTTCGTTTATGAATTGAAATATTCATTTTCTATTCACCAACCAAAAAAATAAAATAATAATATTGATGTAACTGTATATTGTATAAAAAACAATCTGTAGTTTTCACATAGTATTATTTTAATGAATATACCTACCTACCTGACTATAGAACATGTATTAATAATTAAATAATGTGTTAATTAATATTACATTATATATCATTATTACACTTGTCTTTTATTATGGAAACATCTGAAATTATTAGCCTTAGGCAAACTCAATTGTCAACACAAACGATAATATTAAAATAAAATGAGGAGTTAAAATTTACATTAGTATTGAAAGTGAACAATTAATTGTAGAGGAAATTATTAATTTTATTAATTTTTATACGAATGTATTCTGTATATTTAAAAAAATATGATATTGAACTTTTATCTTATAATTTCAACTGAAGTCTATTTAAACTAAATCATACAATTCGATTGATAAATACATTTCATATTTTGTTTATAATTCTAAATTGAAAATCTAAATGCACCAAACTTTAATATTCAATAAAAATATATGAATATTTCATAAAAACAAATTGTCGTTTTTACAAAAATACATTTATTGTTTCCATATACAAACTGTGCTACACATGTGAATTTTAATTTTCATAGTACAATGATTAAATTTAGTTACAGGCAATATAGAGAATGGTTAAAAAGAAATTAAGTTCATTATCGATTTTAATTTATAAAACCATCCGACTTAAAAATTATATCTAATAACGAAAAATGTATTTTTTCAACGTATTTTAATTTGCAGAGCATATAAAAGTGACGGCGCATGCAAAAATGTAGCGAAGCGATTGACTTTTAAAATATTTAAACATAATATTACAATCATAAAATATGCTCTTAAAGGTTTTATTTTAATTTTGTGAGCATTCTTTTATTATTTAATTATTGTATACTTTTTTATTTTTAATAAAGAGTATAATTTATTAATAATACCTATATTAATACAAATTGTAGATAAACAAATGAGAAATTCGTAGGCATTAGGTTTGTTTCGTATTTTTTTTCTGATGATATTATAACAACGCAGCAACTTATATTACCTATTAAATAATTATACTTTAAAATTGTTTTGTTAGATAAAAATTAGTTATAATTTTTATTTGAATACCCACTTTGGTGTTTTCGGTACTTAAAGCTAATAATTAATACGATTTAAACAAGTGATAAGTATAAATATATATACATAATATCTTAATTACTGTTACAATCGCTTTAATATTATTTTATAAAAATCATTTTATATTTAAAGACATTATGTGTTTATTGATTATTTCATGGTAAATATCTGACTATGAATAAGTATATGTACCCATACATTGTTATAAGATAATAAACTTTCAAAAAAAAAAAAACAAATAATAAATTATAGATGTTGTCCTTCTTATATGTTATGCAATATTTCGTTTTGTATTTTATATTTGTAAGTAAGTTAGTATTCAAATATTTTTTTTTTCTACCGAAACAAATAAGTATTAAAAAAAAATAGTGACTATGTATATGTATACTGTATAGCTTATACCAGAATGATATTATTGTAGTTGTAGTCGGTATACGCTGTGGTATATAATTTTAATATAAATGTTGTAGTCATTATTTGTACGGCGTAATTTTCGATTTAATAGACGTTTCGTGGCGAAAAGGAATAATAAAACAATAATAATAATAATAATAATAATAGTAATAATAATAATAATAAAATACCTAGTGGGATGGGCCCGGCAAGTTCCGGCCCTGTAGTTATACAGCGGAGAAAAAAAGAAAATATACTTCACAGTTCACACACAGTATTATGTATACTATACCTTTATGTCTATTTGTCTTTCTTTTTTGGCATCTTTATAATTTTTATGATAGTTATTGTTAACCTAACGTCGGAAGATATGAATTCGAATGACTTCGTATATAGGTACAGAATATATTTAAATATATTATTGGTTATAACATATAATATACCTGTAACATTAGAGTAGTTCATTGCGTAATTATACATCTAAAACAATAAAAATTTAAATTAATGTCGTCGAGTAAAAAAAAAATAATGCGTAATACTCAATAGTAATTCTTTACTGCGTATACTTTATGATACTTTAAACATGGCATCTACATGTTCACTGCCGTTGTATTTTATGCTTTTGACAGAACGAAAAAATTATATTGGTATTAAAATATTTATTTATATTTTTCTCCGCAAGTAATTTTTGGCATTTAACGTGACCCAATTATTATACGTAGCATATATTATTATTTAATCGATTGAATTCGTGAATTATTTAAATCAAATGATTTATATAGTAATTGTATATTGTAGATTTAGTAAATCGTTGAAGTAACAGTAACGTATTTGTATTCTAATACAGTTATACTAAAAAATGGTTGTAATTTCAATATTTTTTTCTGAGTTGAAGCTACAATAGTATGTAATTTATTTGTACATAATATGATGTCATATTTTGCATTTATATTGTAAAATCAAAAAAAAAAAAAAAAAAAATTATAAATTATACTAAGTGTTAATATTTTGAAAAGGCAAAGGGGATATAAAAGAAAAATAAGAGATGAACGTATATACAATTTAGAATTAAGTTTTGAATAAAAATAAATAATACAAGTAATATAAAAGTCTGTGCATATCGTCATAAATAATATAAAAAACCAGCATGTGGGCGTTGACTGTGGTGAGTCGGTAAATCGGCAATATTTCGGTTCAGCAAATGAGGGAACGATTGGTGGTGGTCAAAAGGGGTGGACCAGGAGGAATTTACCATCAATTTCCTTATAGGGGGTCTAACACCCTTGTAAGTAATTTTCTCGTCTGAATTTCCTGTATAAACCTCTAGGGGTTATTTTTTGTATGCATTTGAAGCTCTAGCAGACAAGTGGTTATGGTGTGAAATGATTCGAAACTGACTATATTATTATAGGAAATAAATCAACAAACTGTATGCACAACGAAATATAAAGTATGTGTATAATGTATATAGTAAACAGCGTACACACTGATATACAGAGGAAATTTAAAAATTCGTAAAACTTTTCAGACGTCACGATATATTTAAATTATTTAAATCACATTACCAAAAGTACCTATAGAATAATAAAATAATAATTAATAATCATTATTGTATTATTATTTTTTGTTTGAAGCTAATAATAAATTGTTGCATTTATAAGAAAAACGATTTGAGTGAAAGTTGGTTTGAATGTTCTTTTCTGTACCTACATATGGTTTTACAATCAACTAGAAAACTACTGAAAACTTTAATTTATAATATTAATATTTTTAAATACGTTGTTCATTTTAATTTTAATTTTATAGGTTCATTTATAATCTATACTGTCTAGTATCTATACATAAAACATGATTAAGACTGCTAGATTAATATATTATATAATATACCTATCTCATATATACTAATTTTAGATAAAATTAGTACCTACATAATATAAATTATCTACATTTTAATTTATACAAATGGTTTTCATTCTTTATTATCTTCTACAAAGATCTGAACAACCTTTCTGTTTCTTGTCTAAAATTAAAATATAAAACAAATAATATAGTGCTTAAATATATTACATTCATTATAGAGAGTTTTATACTTATAATATTTGATGATAAACATACTGTTGTTATTTTAATAAATAGCAAAGTGTACTACATAATAATATTATGTACTTATATTGTAAGACTTAATAAGTAAAAAACAAAACATCCAAAATAAAAAAAAATACTTGCTCTTATTATTTAATTTTTTTTCTACCGCTAAAAGATGAGTTTGAATAAATCCAAAAATAATTGCATTAAATAGAACTTAAATTACAAATATGGTTTATGTATTCATTTATTTTCCCAGTAAAACTTAATATATTAAGTATTTTTGACTATAAGTGACAACTATTGTAGTAATAATGGTAATTATATATAACTTGTTCACTACTTAGGTATGAGTTGTATCGTTATATGTAAATATGAAAAATTAACCAAGTTTTACGGTTTGTTTAGAAAAAAACAGTATTTTAGTTTTACATTTAAACAGTATATTGCATGTAATTGTTGTTATAGTCCTAAAAGTAATAACCTCGAAAAACATTAAGTTGTGAGATTTTTATTAGTTGTATAACGTTGACAGCCAGCGACAATTATACGCACTAACACAACATATGTGTAAATACTATTCGTCAGAATAAACGGAAACAAACTTTATTTTGTAAAATATATAGAACCTTGTAAATTAATTTCGAACTACATTCATGCTTGTTTCACAGACACATAATAATACATTTTAAAGATTTAAATAATTTATAACTAGTCGTTTAGCCTTATGCCCTTATCATATTTGAAAATATATATACCTACGTATGTATATTGTATTATAATTATTTTATTATATACGTATATAATATGTGTGTAAGTGTAGAAATAATGGCATCCATTTCCCGTCTATCCTTGCATTCATTCATTAATTTATGCAAAGGGTTGAAACGTTATGCAGTACGTATAGGGTGATTTTGGATAGAAACAAAGAGTTTATAGGTTCCGGTGAAAATAATCGTACTTATAGAAATTATTCGGGAAATAATTATTTTTCCTTATATTTTTAGTATTAAATTTCGAAAATCCTCAAAAATATTTTTACAGACTGTAGTCCAAAGATTTCATGATAATTTTCATATGCGATTAACCTGCAGAGAACGACGTTAAAAAATTCACGACAATCTGCATGAGCGTCTAGGAACTTATTATATCGTTTTGTCGTATTTAAACAATAACAATCAACATAATAAAGTAGCTATATACATAATCAAATAAAATAATAATATATACCTACTACTTACCTGGGCACACTACGTATACGTCTATATTCCTCCTACATATTATATATATATTCACTTATCTCTTATATTATATGAAAAAATATAAAATTATGTAGAAATCCAAAACATATATATTACATATAATTTACAAAATAATACCTACACAATAGATTTAAAAATAGTTATAATAATTTAATATTATATGTTTGTAGATACTGTGCAGTATACCTATATATATATACATTCGTATGTAAACATTTTTGTCGTCTTGATGGCGTGCTTATAATTTGCATGTATATTGCACAGTGTTGTGCCTATAGTGTACACGATTCGTATTCACACACACTCCAAAAGCAAAATTAGTTAATGGAATTTGTTTTTACGATGTTTGGATGTTTTACACTTTCCAAACCTTATCAGCATAATGGTTTTAATGCAATTAAGAAATGTAATTCCATATATTCGTGTTTGTCTGCAACTGTTATAATATACTAATATATTCTTCTCAGAGCCGTTTACATTGTGTGTCTGAATAGGGTTTTGGCTTCAACCTGTATCGTTCCGGACATACACTTGTACTTGCACGACGGTAAGAATAAGGGAGTATATGAATTGGTATTGCGTGCGCCGCCGCCGCTGTGTGCCCGCCATTTCCTTCCGGCACGAGGACACCACTGTTATTGTTTTGCTTTTCAGTGTCGATCAATCAAAACACATAAATTCTCGTCACTATCATCTTACAAAACGAAACAATATTATGTGGACCGATGATACGCTTTATTATTCGGAATTTTAATTGTTGCTGCAGATTTCTTATTAACATGCCCGCACTTTTCACGGTTGAAAAATTACTCGATTTAAGTACATGTCACTCGGTTATGGATTTATGTGATTCTGAACGAAATTATTAAGTGAACAATCCATACCGATAAATACCATTTTTCTTGACATCCTTTTGGATTTTACTCGCAAATTTAACGAATTCAACAAATGTCTGTGGAGACATTTGTTTAGAACGATATTATTATGGGTATTATAGTCGATTGTCAATCGGAAATTATAGATCTATGAAATGCCTTTATGGTGGTTAGACGCTATTCTAGACTAGTGCTTTGCACCAGAATTCATCTGATACCGTTAAAGCACCACTAGTACCAGAAATAATAACGATATACCCGATATTAAAACAATTTGATATCAAACTATTATCAAAAACCATTATGAATTACGGCTTTCAATGTAAACTCTTTTCTATGCCAATATTTAAAAATTGTAAAAACCCTAACCTACCTATTATTAATTATATTTTAATACAACTATGAACAATATTTCTAATAACTTTTGATAAATACGTTAGTTATTGTCCATATATATTTATATATGATAGGTACTTACAACATGTAAAGAAAGAACTGTAAGAAATGACAGCAAAAACAGTAGATGCGATTATCAAATTAACTTTACAATCTTAATATCAAATAATACCTCACGTATTTTCATAGCACCCGACATCCGAGTTAAAATTTAAGTGATCGGTACCCGATATATTAAAAAGGACATCAATAGTATCAATTTTCAATACCCGATTTAAAATTTTTAAATCCGATACCAATATACTTGAATTCATTATTTTATTTTGGGTGAAAAGCCTTGTTCTAGGCATAAGCTAATAGGGTAACGTTTATATTATTCAGATGCATTACATAATTTGAATTATAAAACTATAAAGTATTTTATTACATTTATTTTAAACAGTTGGCATATAAGTTATTATATTATTGTGTCATTATACTCTTATTATATTATTATATAATGTACATTAGTTTATTAAAAATATGTATCCATAGCAACGTGCATTTGTCGGGCATATTATTCTTTTTCATTTGTAAACCCTTTTGTTTTTTAAACTATTTATATTTTGAATATTTTCATAAACTTAGAAATTGCATTTTATCAATTTAATCAGTTATGAAATTGCAGATTAGAAGTTTAAAATGTTGATATGTAGTATAAAAGCTATTGTATTTTTCGTAATTTAAAAAATATTAAAAAAATAATGTAAAAAACTTGATAGAAGAAGTGAGTTAAAAGTCAACACCTTGCGTTAAAAATATGATTGATATGAGGTTTATGTTACGTCTTACGTATGAATAGTTTGAATAATTCTTAGCTTACCTTTACGGCAATACTTTTCTAAAGCTCATATTTAAATTGTATCTACTAGTATTATTAATGATATGTATTATAGCTTTATTGATACTATTTTTAGATTAAATTATTTACTGCATATGAACATATATTTCATTAAATATTATTCGACACTATACTAAAACTGTAATTATAATAATTGAATAAAATATTGGAAATGATAATATAATACAGAATATCAACTATAAATCAAATATAGTGACATATTGAATTAATTGACCAATTTTGTTTTTCCGGTGATATAGATACACTATTATAATAGTTAAAATCACATACCGGTTAATGTGACCAAATATGTGTCTGGGCCCTACTTCCTTGAATGTCATTATAATTCATATAACACAATGCAGTTTTACTGAAAAAATAAATTGACAATTGTTTATTTCAGTTTTTAATTATCAAAAATAAATTAAAAATTAAACTTTGATCGAAATTAAAATTTCAAGTCTTGAAATATTAAATATTTAATTCACTTGGTTTAATTGTGAAATATTAATTTAGTTACACAATTAAATTTCACAATGCATATTTTTACTTTCATTTTTAACAAAAGTTGTTTATAATTTCTCAACTAAAATATAATTATTTCTTTAATAATAATATTTAGTTAAATTTAATTTTCTATAATTTATCTGATATATACTATTGTGTATGTATATATTGTCTAATAAAAGGTTATACAAGTCAAAAATACATCTTCCTAACTTTCTTTACGTTGATACATTGTAATATTATTTATAATTGTTCCAACAAAACCAATTTTGTTGTATTCTTTTTCAAAATTAATAACAAATACTTATATTAATATACGTAAGCAATTTTAAATGAAATAGTAAAATATAATACATTAAATAGTAATTATAAGAAGGAAATAAGATTGTTTAGCTCTTTAAAAGTTAAAAAAATGAACTTTACACGGGAATTTTTTAATGACTCTTCAGGTAGGCATTATGATATTATTCAATGCAA